>VYXH01004744.1:0-14005 GCA_013397275.1 Burhinus bistriatus
AACCATTCTATGGTTTTATGAAAAGAAATACGGAAGCTGTCTGTATTCCACTAAAATATTGTTATTAATATCATGGGTCTATATGGCCCTACCCAGACTCCTTTGAAGGTCTTATTAAACTAGATGTGCATTTTGCCTAAACACGCAATTGCACGGATCAGTCATTTGGAGAACACACAGTGATTTGCAACCAATATAAAATGTAAAATACCAGCCAAAGCACAATCTTACTTTTTTAGAATACTTTTTCTCAGTTTATCACAACACAACAATTCAAGCATCCACACAACTCATAGGTCTCTGTTATAACTAGAATTCTTTCTGAAACAGAAGTTAAAAGGGTTCCCTAAATAAAGGAGTAATTCATATCAATATATATTATGTAAGAAAAAAATAATTTTGGCTGGAATGTAAAGCATGGAAATACAAAGGGGAAGACAAAGCAAGTACAGGAAAATGGGCAGATCACAAGAGAAGAAAGGGTAACAAGCAGATAATCAGAACGCAATAAAAAGTTTGCAATAAAAAGAAAATTGATATTTGAATATACCTTACTTTTGGAAATCCTAAAAAAAGTCTTTTAAAGTAGCTAAATGTAATTACGGAGAAATAATATTCTTTACCCCTTCCTTTTCTTTTTAGCCAGTTGGGAACAAATACCTGGAAAAAAGGGGAGATAAGTCTAGACTAGTGCAAATGGAGAAGAAACTGGAAAGACACTTCAGTCTGAGCCACAGATGGCAACAGCTATCTGTAGAAGGACTGAAATGTAACTGCATATAATGGAAAAACTTTGAACCATTCCGGGGTTATAGTACCAAAATCTGAGCACCTTTCTTTTTGGTACTTTAACAAAACCTTTTTTCACTGTACTATGAGCCTTTCTCATATTCAGTCTTCTTATGACAGTGTAAATATTACATTTTTAAAGTATGGCAAGATCTACAATAAGAAACTGTCTTATATTTTTGTGTAAATTATAACCTAAATTTTTTTAAAAAAAGTTTTTAAAATTTCTGCAGTTTTGTCTGTGTGCAGCTATTGATGACATATATACACACATTATGGTTTGAGGAACCCACAACCATTTATTGTTGTTTAAAAAATTATTCTCTTACCCGATGACCCCTCCCAACCTGGGAAGGGGAATCGGGAAAAACAAGGAAACCCGAGGGTTGAAATATAAACAGATTGAAGACAATAAGACTAAATAATTAACATTAATAACCCTAAAGAACCAATATTGATCCTGATACCAATATAAAATATACAAAGATTATACTCAGCCAATTCTGTCAGTCGGAAGCTGTGCACTCCCAGCAGTGGACAGCAAATGTCGGACACTGTGAGCGCTACGGCTTCGGGAGGAAGGGAAAGCCTCAGGGGTCTGGCANTCCTGTGTCGCTCAAACCAGGACAACACACTGTAAGATCAGAAATGTTCTTCCTAAAACAGCAACAACAGTAATTTAAAAGTATTAGTGAAATCAAATTTTAGTGTGGTCAAGTGCAAAATCTGAATCCCACACATCTAGATCTAGAATATGAAATGCCTCTGACAGAGGTAAAAACAAGACAATTTTAAGGGTGTACTTTTAAAACTTCAAGTTTTACTTTTTTGATTGCACATTTCAACTTAGAAATTAAAAATATCCAGTGCTTATATAATGGAATATATCTTGAGAGTATCAGAGAATATCCTAAAGAGAGAGACCCCGAAGAGAGGCCCCCCTTCTATTTGGAGGCATGTAAAAGCAGTAGTCACTTACAAAATCTTGGCCATATATCACACTAACTAATCCTCAAACCAAATGTCACATTTCTAATTAGCAGCTGATACAAGTTCAACATGTTATACTATTTCCAAGGTGATTAATATTCTTTCAGCAGCATTACAACACTTATTTTTTTTTTCTCTGATAAAAAGCAGATTATGAACAATTAAAATCTTTTGATGCAGATCTTGGTTTTAATGATGTTTGTCAACTTGCAGTTGAGAAAATTGGTCTTTTTTGCCTTGGCTCGACATCAAATCCATTTTGCATTAATGCCATTTTAAAGGTAATTTTTTTCTTTTGTTGCCCATTGCCTCATTTGGACTGTAGTATCTGCAGTCTTGCTCCAGTGCTTCTAGCAGTCTGGCGTCTCTCACAGGACTACTGGTCCCTCATTTAAAGAAAGAGACAACTACAATTGTATAACTTAATGTGTCATAAAATCAAACAAATGCACACAATTTATTGGATATTTCTAATCCCTCAGAAACTTTTTGTTGGTGCTGGCTTTTTTTGGTTGGTTGGGTTTTGGGGGTTGTTTGTTTCTGCCTGGATTGAAGAAAAAGCTTTAAATTAAAATATTGGCAATCCTCCCTAGAAAAAAGCTGCAAGTTGTTCTCAGTTCTAAGTTTTACACCAGACTTTGAACACATTTTTACTTATGCTTAACATGAGCATTTACAGTTCCACTGAAACCAATCCTATTGAGTTCACCCCTATAGAGTTAATGAGAAGTTGAAATAAATTAATTGGCAGTTCAGTTGAGAGTCTGGAAAGATGTGACATAAGATGCTAAGCAATGGACAGACTAGTGCATTGGGCAGTCTTTTTTGACACTTTGTTTCAGCTGATGAAGAGATTTGGATTTAAATTCAAAAAGTTATCTTGATACTGAAGTGGGGACATATAAAGAAAAAGGAGGCCTCCTGACCAACACAATAAACCCAGCCACAGGCCTTCCTAGGTCAAAGTCACAGCTGTGCCTTCAGATTATTCATGAGATTACTTACAAGTTATTTAAGGCATGCGTTCATGGGAATTGTATCATTAAGATGGATTTTAAGTGAATGCAAAAGATTGTGTGGACCTTATGCTTTAGGAATAAGAGTGGCTTATTTGGGTTTAAGTAAATCTGTTCCCAAATGATTTCCACTAAGCTGAAATAAGTGAGTTATTTTATTATGACTGTGCGCAGAGATTTTATACTGGTTATTGGTTAAGCTATCTCAGTTAAAATTTATAGCTTAAATCATAGCAGCAAAACTTTGTCAGGGAAAAGAAAAAAAAAACAAAACAAAACAAACCCAACCCAAAACCCTACAGACCTAAACCTCTCTGTGCTACAGTTTTCCATCTGTGAAAATTGGTGAATTAATTCTTGATTTCTTCTAGCCGTTGTCAGTCTTATGTCTTCAGACTGCAGGCTCCTAAGGGGAAGAACCATCGTTTGTATGTTAGTACCATGCTTAGCACAGTAAGGCACTAATTTCAGAAAGGGTCTCCAGGTGCTACTGTAATACAAATTAGTATTACTAATATGTAATTGTTGCAGTACAACCATCCATATAAGCAGTAAAGTGCCTTAATTTTCTTACCTGCTTTCAACATGTCTCTGAAAGTGAAATGGAGTCATATAATTCTAAAGAACATGTTAATACTTATGATAAGCAAAGAAGAAAATTCTAGGGGGATTAAATCTTCTTCCTTTTTACAGAATGAGCACGATAAAAAGATGCTGTTTCTACAGGAACAGGGAGGTAGGCTAATACTGAAAATCCTCAAATCCTTCTGAATCCTGAGTTAATTAAAATGCTTAATGAAACTTTCTTGATCCTGCTAGCAAAGCTTTAGCTAAACTAATAAGAAAATGTATCAGTTACTCATAGTTACAGCACGTGCTTTTAGATTTCCACTGGAAAACATAATCCTAATGCTGAAGCCTACCTGCACTAAACCAGAGGAGCATTTTGCACTTTTCTGTGTAAGTCATGTATTTTTAAACAGACCTATCTCTCTTCTCAATACTAATGCAGCTGATCTTATTCCAGACAATTCCTTTTACATGTTCATATTTTCATTATTTCACATTTTTACAACTATGTTTAATTAAAGATAGAGAGAAAGAAACATCTTAAATCTATTTTTCAAAAATCTGCTTACTAGTCATATTCTAAATATATTATCTAATAATTTTACTGTCTGACATTAGTCCAGTCATGACTGCTTCATTGAAGTGGATAGTGTTCAAAAATAAAGAAAAAAATGTCTTTAGGATTTTTAGTGATAAGATTGTGATGCTCTTCTAAGATCTAGCCACAGAAATATGATTACAGCTTCAGATGCAACTAGAAAATACCTTGGGCCTCCTTTTGTATAGATATGTGCAACATGTCTTTTATGTGACATGATGCTTGCAATATCCTTCAAATTACTTGTTTGTAACTAAACATAGCTTCTCAAAACTTGAAACTGATTTCCAGGGAAGTACTGTTTTACTTGCTTGTTTTAATTCCAATGGAATTTTTAAATTTTCAGTAAAATTCAAGTCAACTTTCAAAGTCTGCTTCAAAATGTTCACATTCCAAACTAATTTCCAGAATTTCCATTCATATTTTTCTAAAATGTTTCAACTTTTAGAAATCTAATTACTGCTAAGGTTTTTTTTTTAGTATTTCAACATGAATATCATTCTTTGATGAACCTCTGACCCCCTCTGAGTATTTCTGTTAGTGTCATGATGTAACACGCTTGACAAGCTTAAGCAAAGACTTCCTATAATCTATTCAAGATCATACATGTAACTCTGACTAAACTGGTATTTTAAATACATGGCAAAAAAAATATCAAGAATTTGGGTGAAACATACTGATTTAGGTACAATGTTATGTAAGCTGCTAGCCTGAAGATATATATTACACTGTTTATTTATATACAATCAATAAAAAAGATTCACACATTACCCCAAGAATGACCTTCATTAATGTCTACCATGTCAGAAAGGGAAAAACCTTTCAGTTTTTGAACTATTTTGATAGTATAATACCTCAATCTGTTTCACGGACAAGAAGTGATGGAGTGACTGTATTCATTATGTTTCTTTGACAGGATGACAGAATCAAGCAAATTTCTATTTTCTAACTTAACTATGATGAAATTTATTTTCTTCACAAAGTTCATAGGATAGTTCATTACATTTATTTCAGCAACACTTTGTTCCACATAGATGGAAATGTGCTTTGACCACAAAATGAAGTATGAGGTATGACAGAAGACACTTCATCCAGGAAAAGTGACTAGCTCTCATTTCTTACTGCTGAGATGGCTGATTTTCAAAACCAGCATGTTATGATAGTTTTGGAAATCATCATCTGGATGTGTTCTTAACCTTGGCTAGCAGACTCTGACAACTCACCACATGTTGGAGAGGAAGACTGGCCAGGACACACGAGAGACACAATCAACCACTCATAACCCAAGACTACTGGGAAGATGGAGGTGGACAAGACACTCAGAATACACCAATTAGCAGCTTCTTCTATGGCCTATGTAAACCACTGATACATATTTGACTACTAACCATTGCCTTCACAGTTATAGGTGATCATCACAGTCCTACAAACAAAGAGTTGCAGAGACTTTTTTTGTGGAGCTGGCAAATCTGTATAGAGTAAAAATCTTTCAACCTTTGATCCCTGTATCAATCTCCCTGTAAAAGTATGAACCTCAGTCACCTATTAACTACCCAGCAGAGCTAGGAAGTGTTGTGAAGCTCACACTGAACTCTAAATTATTGCACTTAAATTGTTCAGTTAGCCTGAAATAGGCTTGTATATGCCTATGTCGGCTGTGATTAGTGATTTCCAAAAAAGAGAAAGAAGCCAAAGTCAACATTAAGGATGGAGATAGAAGGCTAAATCTGTGTTACTAACAGAGAAAGCAAACGTCATCGAGCACTTTGAAAGACTTTCTATCACACAGTATTAGAGATGTTTTCCGGAAACTCAAGACTTCTGTGTTTTTTAATTTTAGATTTTTAATTTAAATAATTCACTCAACTCCTCAAAGCAAATTTCATGTACTTCTAATAGTTCCCTGTATGCTTGTTATCAGCTGAACCAGATTACAAAAAAATCGTAGAATCATAGAATCATAGAATGGTTCGGGTTGGAAGGGACTTTAAAGATCATCTAGTTACAGCGTCTCCTGACATGAGCAGGGACACCTCCCACTAAACCAGGTTGCTCAAAGCCCCGTCCAACNTCCCAATACCAGCCCCTGAGGAGCACCACTCGTCACTGCTCGCCACTTGGACATTGAGCCATTGACTGCAACCCTTTGAGTGCAGCCATCCAGCCAATTCCTTATCCACCAAGTGGTCCATCCGTCCAATCCATGTCTCTCCAATTTAGAGACCAGGTTGTCATGTGGGACAGTGTCAAATGGTTTGCACAAGTCCAGGTAGATGATACCAGTTGCTCTTCCCTTATGCACCAATGCTGTAACCCCGTCGTAGAAGGCCACCAAATTTGTCAGGCACGATTTGCCCTTAGAGAAGCCATGTTGGCTGTCACCGATCACCTCCTTATTTTCCATGTGCCTTAGTATAGTTTCCAGGACAATCTGCTACATATAGGGCTAGAGATTTAGAAAAATAGAACACAATTCATGGACAATAAATTATATCAACATATCTTTCTTAGAAGACATATTTAAAACTGCTAATGGATAGGAATCATGTCTTCTTCCCAGCAAAAGCTCTAGAAATTGTACCAGTCACTTATAAGCATTGTTTCGGGAAAATTCCTCATATCTTACAGGATTTTGGGGCTGTGTAATAGTGCATGTGTGTGGAGGGGGTGGCTTACTTTCTTTCTGTCTTTTTCAGCAAGGAAATACATGTAGAGAACAAAGAAACAAGTGCACATTCCTCCACTCAATAACGCTTTCTAGTCTTTAAGACCATTGTGTGCACAGTACAACCAGCAGACAGAGCCAACAAAGTGTGCCAATGCCTTATCTCTCTCTCTGCGAAGCTCATCCAGGGTGTTTGATGAAATGCACTCAACAAGAAAGAACAGTGAAGATAACAGTGGAGTGCTTCCACCCTTTAAGTTCTGCAAATCCCTTGCCATGGGACTGTGGCAATTGTAACAAGAAATCCTCTCTCACCTCAGCTCCTTTTGTTTTTTCATGCAAGACATTTTCATTTCCCTTTGGAAAAGAGGGATAGTTTTTTATCTGGATCTAGTGTGAAATATTTTACTGATTTTAAAATTAAAGGTTTCTGTGTTGGCAAGTCCGGAAAACTATACATCTTTTCTTCATAAAAAACATAGTGTAAACTCAATGAATTAAACATGCCAATTGTTTCTAAAACACCCTATAAATGTTTCTTTGCAAACATGCATATAAAATGATGCCAGGTGTAGGATGAAAGGCAGCCTTGCTGCTTGATCTTGGCAGTCAACTTTAGAATAACGTACAGCTCAATAGCACATTAACATTTTCAAAGACTATGATTTCCATTTCTTATCATAACAAAAAAAAAAAACCAACAAAACATAGAAACATACAACAAAGGAAGACATGGTGCAGAAAGAGTATTAGTTAATTTAGCAACTACCTGAAATGCTAAGTGGAGCTGAGTTAAACTTTTAGAAATATAAATCACATCTGTCAGACTTAAGTAAATCTCCGCAAACATTTGCTTTCCTTTAAGCTTCAATTTTAATTTAAAAAGTGTTTCTAATGGTGATCGTCTTTTTGATAGATGATGCAGGGCATGATTTGTAAATACATTTTGCAGTGATCTGAATATTTGTACTTGAGGTATTGCAGCACGGATAATAGAAAAGTGAGGCAGAGCAGAGAGCAACAATATTACAGGTATTCTCTGTCAAAGCTGTCATCATTTGGCACTGGTGCTTGCACCGTTCTTCCATCGTGGGCCTCTGGCAGCTGCTGTTCATTACACAACTCTAGCCGAAAAGATTGATACAAACCTTCATTTAAATAAAATAAATTTATTTCTGAAAAATGTTTGGAACATAGTTAATCGTGAAAGGGGAAACATCTAGACTGTGTGTCACGCTCATGATGTTGAAAAATGGGCCATGTTGTGCAAAACTTATATGAATGTTCTTTATGGGTTTCTTTTCAGTTAGATCTGATATAGAAGCTAGGGTTACATATCAGGACTTGCAGTCACACTTCTAAGCATTAACTTAGATTGTGGTCCAAAAGAATTTCAGGACTTTATTAAATTGTTTCTATGAAATAAATTTGCTTGGAAATAAAAGTTAAGTGGAAAGTAAAGTAAGTGAGGCAGTAACCCAGATGTTCCATATTAAGTTTTCTCTCAGTAAATACTGTCAGTATATTCTGCTGTATTTTGTTGAGTAAATAATATTACCGACAAATTATTTATTTTTAATAATGTAAAAGAATGAGACTTCCATTAGAGGGAGAGAGCTAATAAAGATGTAAGTAATAAGATTATAAAAATCACAGACAAATTCAGAATATACAACTGAATATCCAGCAGATGGAGCTTCATACCTCTAAAACATTTTGTTTTATCAGAGTAAATTTTTTATTAAGATGGCTGTTAAGATGCGGTCCAAAACTAAATATAAAAATTACAGCAAAGATAGTATCAAAGTCAACTAAGACAGTGGCATGATTAAAAATCTTAAGCTGTTTTTAGTGCTTGTTACCTGCTGTTCATCCCTTAGTAAGGCAGCTAATAATGCAAAAATAAGTGTATTTAATTAGAAAACACTAGACAAATGGACATTAGTATAGTTTCCCCTCTGTTTTTTTGTTTTGTTTTGTTTATATCTAGATTTTTACATTCAAAGGTCAAACAGTAATTCTTATTCATTTCTGCAGATTTTAGTACCAGAGAGCACCAAGTCATATTTTTGGAGATTTCAGAAAGACATAATGAATACCGAATTGAATATAAGTTAGAGAAATGTTTTCATAGACTTTGCATGAAATTAATTATCCTTCATTTCTGGTAAGGAGATATTGAGGAGAGAAAAGAGGCTACATCAATAAAACTTTTATGAAATATGATTATAATTCGAAATTAGTATTTTTGAGGAAAACTTGAGAATAGGCTAATATGTCCTAATTTCTACTGTAGAGTGGTATTTGAACTAGCCTTGAGTTTTGATGAAGGAAGACATTTACCTTGTTTGTTATATATAGCCTTTTTTTCCAGAAATCTTCAACAGTGACATTATCGTAGAAAGCTTACTCAGAGGAGAAATAAATGTTTTTGGAAAGACAGGCTTTGCAAACCAAGCGAAGGTGGTTATTGCAACTTCTTATTTATATTCTATGGGCATATTCAACCATTCCCTCTGCAATATTTTGGATTCAGCTTCTGATGCTTGAAAAGATGCCTAAACCTC
The DNA here is from genome assembly GCA_013397275.1 of Burhinus bistriatus. Classification (NCBI taxonomy): domain Eukaryota; kingdom Metazoa; phylum Chordata; class Aves; order Charadriiformes; family Burhinidae; genus Burhinus; species Burhinus bistriatus. The sequence goes on from VYXH01004744.1 coordinate 9,196, forward strand.
AGCCTGCGTTAACAGAATTCCACCTGGGGTAGGCATAAGGCCGAAGACCTTGTATCAATGTCTGTGTCAGTCAGACCCAGGTATCAGTAGGTATTAAACACCTCTTAAGCAACAATAGACTTCATTAGGAGTGGCAAGAATTCAGTGGACTGTGGCTGTGACCTGTGAAAAGTGAAGGTTAGGTTTGAATTTGGTGGTAGTTGCTTTGTAAATGATTTAAAAAGAAAAAGCATTGAAAGTGAATATGGTTTATGTGGCTGGTGTGTTTTTGCATTAATATTACCTGAGTATCTATAAAATCTGGTACTTTTGGAATAGCACGGTACACAATTCAAAGTCTAATTGCACTAAATCCTGAGTACCTCAGGATTTTTGCATATTTCAGCCAAGCTTTCATTCTGTTTTACTCAGAAAGATAGAAGTCACGTGACGGATCTTGAGACCATTATTAACAACCCAGATTTGCACTGGAAAACTGGAGAGAGGCAGAGGGTATTACCTTGGATGTAGCATGCCTTTGAATCTTATTAAACATTGCAGATCCAGTCCATTTCAGATCAGCAAAGTGACTTTTGGATTGTCCGTGCCTATCAGCAGAGATGTGTCCTAACCTGTTTCTGGCTTTTAAGCCATTTATTGCGTATTTACAGACTGGAAGCGCAGAGAAGGAGGGAGGCATCCCATTTGGTGATGGGATGATTTATGAATTATTTCAGTAAATAATGACAAATGATCTCTGACTTTGCCCCACTCCCCCAAGTTTCTTGTGAACGCGTTCATGCCCTTGCAAGCACAGTATGTTTTCACCCAGGAGCACAAAGCTAGTACAGATTTAAAAACGCATTAAAAATGCACATTTTCTTTAGGATTCCATTTCTCATTAAGTCACATCTGATCATTACTGCCTTTAATGTTCTTTTTTGGACATCTAAGTCCCCCCTTAAAAAACAGCAATTACTCCTGGCCCTCAAAGCCACCTCTTCCTTCCCAGGAAGCTGTTCTTCTTTTCTCTAGAGAAAACTGTCACTCTTCTCTCTGTCTTTTCTTCTCCACTTCCCATTCTTTGCTTTCTCTTCATAGACCACTGTTGCGACATTGATGGAAAACCCATGTTTCAGTGGATTCCTGTGGGGCAGACTGTCACCTTGAGGAAATCCCTGGTGGGTTTCTGTTCTCTGTGTGAGGCCAGGCAAACGCGGAGGGAGGCTGTGCTTGCTGAGCTCCTCCCCAGCAGAGGCCAGGGGAAGATGCTGCCAAGAGTCTTCCTTGTTCTCGCACTGTTGGATGTGGCAGTAATGGGACACAGTGGACAGTATAGGGATTAAGTTCAGCAAAGAAAGTCAGGGCGACCGAAGGGAACACTCTCTGTTTCGGAGTCTCTTAAGGTCAGCGATAGAGGTACAGATCTTCATGCCAAGCAGACATGAGGCCTCTCCTCTCCAATTCCTGTTCCTTCGTGGCCCTTTATGTCAGACTGTTGGCAGAAATCGACAGAGTAAGTGGCTTTGAAGTTTGCAGAGAAAGATGCAGGCTAGAAAGAAAAGAGAGGTGGACTTGTCAGTTGGAACTGGAAATACTGTACAAGCCTTCAGGGGTCCCTGAGGCCTCTGCTTTCAAATCAGAGAAAGAGCAGCTCTACGTGAAAGAACAGGGGCCAGTTGTACTCTGGACTGGGAGAATGGGCTCCTAAGGCTCTGCTGAATGAAAGGGAAAATGAAAAGGCGGGAACACTGCTTAGAAACACTATTTCCTGTGCTGTGGAGTTCAGCTGTCTCCTACCAGTTCAGAGTAGGAGATTGTAGCATGACATGATGGAGGTTAAGGTGAGACCAGAGGGCAAACTGCATAGCCATAGGCATAAAAGTGTCTGTGTAAATGCTTTGCTCGGGATCCTCCAACACTAGATTCTCAATGGTGGTGATGGCAGGAGAGTGGCTATTCATGCCATGGGGTAGGATGCTTTTAACAATTTCTCTTAACATGTGTTGAAGGAGAGGATATGCAAAGCAGATAATGTTAATAAATGACCTGTTTGTGAAAAGCGTCACAAGATTTAAGGGACAGATAGGAAGGAGAGCTGGATGTTAAAGGAACCATTTATTCATGTTCTTAAAAACAGCAGAAATGTAATTGCTTAGAAAGCATGTGACATATTTATTGTTCACATTCTGGCTTTGCATAAATTTTCTCTGTTACTTTGTTCAACATTATATACATAAAATGTTCTAGACATTTTGAAAACAATATAGCAAACCACACAACAGCAAATCTAACCCCGATGGTGCATGTACTTCAGACAATATCATTTTATTACCAACATCTGAAAAGGAAAAAGCAGAAATGGGTCAGCAACCCATTTAAATGAGTTTACAGCACACTCAATGGTGTACTTAGACGAAAAAAATACAATTAACCTGACTGCTAAAGTTAACTGCAGCAGGCCATTTCTTACATGACAGAAATCTGGACACTATAGCTAGCTGTATTTTAGTGATGCAGTAGCATTAGACAACTTTCATTTTATGGAATGGACCTACATTTTATTTGTTTTGTTTCAGTTTGTCTTTTAGGAAACCTGCAATTAAAAATACTTAATTATTTCTTAGTATGACTGCAGGTGATATTTAACTGAAAGCAACTCAGAGAAAAACAAGCTTGTGAAGCTATAAAGGGATCAGAATAATGCAGATATAGTAGTTAAGGTTTAGTGCAAAAACAGTTCAAAGAAAGTAGGATTGCAATTTAAAATAACATCTCATTAGTTGGTTTAATTACTCACTGGCAGCATTAATTGTTTTTTAAGGCTGGAAACAGAAGCACATAGCACTTAGGAAAAAGAAAGGATTTTTACCTCTGGTAAGTTGGACACAAGACGAAAATTCCCTTGAAAGAGTATAAGATTCTGATTAGGTTTCTTAGCTACTTTGAATTCTACTGATTACACTGTATTTGGAAATTAAGTCAAATAACTACAATATTGATTGTATCTTTCTATAGCATCTCTTTAGCTTTTCCTAATTAGTAGCAAAAATTATTTTAAGCTAACTATTCTTGACTGCTATTTAGATAAGTGGTTTACTAGGTGATGATTTCATGTGTAATATGCTTCTTTCTATCCTCACAAACATTCTGGTAGAGCATTGTCATCAATCCTCTGTCATGTGGTAGCACGTACATGTAGCTGTCAGAGACCATGGTGCATAGAGTTTGCCGCTTTGTAACACAGAACAGAAAGACTATCCCAGTTACCCAAAATAAGATGAGCAGTCCACCTAGAGAATGAGTAATAAAGAGAAAACTATGTACTTTTGAGGTTTATCATTCCAGTATGGAACCTATGTTAAATCTTGAATCAGGGTTCGGAACTACATGTCCCTGTATCAGAGTAGGGAATTGTATGGCTTCTCTAGTCAAAACTGCTCTGTGGAAGAATTCAGCCCTGCTGCCTCCAGTTAGATTTGTCCAGTCACACTTTGAGATGGTCTTTTGTGTTTGGGCCTGTCAAGCTACTGCAGCAGTTCTGAGCATTAGCAGAAGTTATGTTCTGGGCACCTTGGGAATTTTAAAGCCAATATGGAGGATGTCAGGTTTCTTTTGCTTTTTTACAAGCAGTTCAAATGTTTAGTTATTTTCTGATGTGAATGTAGATAGTGTTTGCTTTAAAGACAATCAGTATAAGCCAAGACTGAAGATATAAAGGGACCAGGAGAGTAGCGGTTTTTTTTGATGACAAAAGTAAAGATTCTTGTTGGCTGTTCTTCTCCAGAAGTCACTAAAACATGTATTTAAATGAAGCCTTTTTTTTGTCTAAACGAAACACATGAATGCATATTTCTTCTGTTACTTCTGTCACATAATCATCTGTGCTACTTTTAAATAATATTCATGTCCAGAAAAAGCAACAACAGCATGAATACTTTGAGTTAAAGCTATTAGTAGTTACTCAATGTATTTACACAGTGAGATATTGGGGGAGTTTCTCAGGGACACTGAAGCCTGCACAATTTGTAACAGACATAATGCAGTGACTTAATCTGCTCTGCCCCAAGTTTAATGATTCTTGACTCTGTCCAAGATGGGATTTGTGTATCTAGTTATTTTCATAGAAATGCTAAGGTTGGACAGGGTTTAAATGCTTGATTTTTCCAGTGGTGGGCATGCAGAAGCATTCATGCAGTTCCAGGTCTCATATAAATATCTCTGAATTGTTATCATGATGTATAAACTCAGTGCATCATTTAAAGACATATGATTGTGCCTTAAGTAGCAATTTCTCTGATGCACATAGCTATATGCTGGGGTTTCTGCTTATTTACCCTCAGATTTCTCTGCTTCTGCATTGGTTCTAGAGATGACCAATTATAAAAACACTGAAAAAAGCCAAACAAAACCCAACAAATCCTCCCTCACTTTACTAAGAAAGTGTCTGGCATTTAGGCCTGATGTACACCATGTGAGATTTGTTTCTGCATCACAGAATCACAGAATCACAGAATCACAGAATGGAAGGTGTTGGAAGGGACCTTCGGAGATCATCTAGTCAAACCTCCCTGACAAAGCAGGTTCACCGAGAGCAGGTTGGACAGGAATGCATCCAGGCGGGTTTTAAATATCTCCAGAGAAGGAAATTCAACACCCTATCTGGGCAGCCTGTTCCAGTGCTCTGCCACCCTCAAAGGAAAGAAGTTTTTCCTCAGGTTCAGAGGGAATTTCCTGTGTTCCAGTTTGTGCTCATCACCCCTTGTCCTGTCGCTGGGCACCACCAAAAAAAGTCTGGCCCCATCCTCTTGACACCTGCCCTGCAGATATT
>VYXH01004744.1:14126-52309 GCA_013397275.1 Burhinus bistriatus
GACTGGACCCAGTCCTGACCCCTGGGGAGCACCACTAGTTACAGGCCTCCAACTAGACTCTACAGCACTGATCAAAACCCTCTGAGCTCTGCCGTTCAGCCAGTTCTCAATCCACCCCACTGTCCACTCATCTTACCCACACTTCCTAAGCTTACCTCTGAGGATGTTACAGGAGACAGTGTCAAAAGCCTTGCTGAACTCAAGGTAGACATCGTTCACTGCTCTCCCTTTCATCCACCCAGCCAGTCACGCCATCATAGAAGGCTATCAGATTGGTCAAGCATGATTTCCCCTTGTTGAATCCATGTTGACCACTCCTGATAACCTTCTCTTCCTCTACATGCTTAGAGATGACATCCAGGATGAGATGTTCCATCACCTTTCCAGGGATGGAGGTGAGGCTGATAGGCCTGTAGTTTCCTGGGTCCTCCTTTTTGCCCTTTTTGAAGACTGGTGTGACATTGACTTTCCTCTAGTCCTCAGGCATCTCTCCTGTTCTTCATAACTTTTCAAAGATGATGGAGAGCAGCTTCTCAATAACATCTACTAGCTCCCTCAGCACTCATGGGTGCATCCCATTGGGGCCAATGGATTTGTGGGTGTCAAGTTTGCCTAAATAATCTCTAACCCAATCCTCCTTGGCTCGGTCAAGGGAAAGTCTTCCTTTCTCCAGGCTCTCTCTCTTACCTCCAGGGTCTGGGATTCCTGGGGGTCAGTCTTAGCAGTAAAGACTGAAGCAAAGAAGGTATTCAGTAACTCCGCCTTCTCTGTATCCTCCGTCACCAGGGCACCCACCTCATTCAGCAGCAGGCCCACATTTTCCCTAGTCTTCCTTTTTGCTACTGATGTACTTGATGAAGCCCTTCTGTTGTTCTTGACATCCCTTGCCAGATTTAATTCCAAGTAGGCCTTAGCCTTCCCTGTTGCATCTCTGCACACTCTGACAATGTTTCTATATTCCTCCCAAGTGGCCAGTCCCTTTTTCCACATTCTGTAATCTTCCTTTTTCCATTTGAGGTTTTCCAGAAGCTCTTTGCTCATCCATGCAGGCCTTCTGCTTCCCTTGCTTAATTTCTTACTCATAGGGACGCACCGATCTTGAGTGTGGAGGCAGTGGTGCTTGAATATTAACCCACTCTCTTGGACCCCCCCTACCTTCTAGAGCCCTAACCCGTGTTATTCCTCCAAGTAGGTCTTTGAAGAGGCTGGAGTCAGCTCTCCTGAATATGTTTTATTAACTAATGTTTTTCCCCTTAATCCAGAACACCTTGAAACATTAGTTCTCCCTTTAAATGAAATCTTACACATTCTTTTCATTCCAGGTGCTGCAGCTTTCATGAGAATAATAAATATTCTAAGCTAGCATGATCGTAACAGTCTATTATTCTCTCATAAGAAAATCTCTCAGATTGAGTCAAACCATGAAACACTGCTTTACGACATCCAGTTAGTTTGAGTATCTTAGAGAAAACTATGAAATCAATCTTTTAGGAGTTTTCTTTGAAAATCAAGGATAAAATTTTTAATCACAGCTTGTCTAGTCCTAAAGTGGTAGGTGCTTTTTTCCCCAGCTGCCTCAGTTGCAGCTGGAGCGTCTCACTTCTGACATCGACCCCAATGTTCTTATACTTCCCTTGAACCAGAGACATTGCCTCTGAAGGCTTTCTTTCTGAGTTTTCCCAGAAGATGAAGTATTTCTCCTAAGATGATTTCTTTCTGTTCACTTTTACAGTTCTTTCTTGGTCTCCTTCTTTGGAATCCATACATGAAGCTGTCAGAGATTTTACTGGGGAGCTGGGAGTTTGGCTGCGCAATGCCATTCGGTTCTTTAACTCACTCCTGTCTTAGCCATTAATTACCTTAATTAGTGGCTGGAGAAGATCAAGGCATTCATATTGGCTAGATGACTGAGGTTCCCAAGGGTTCCTGTACACATTTTATTACTTTGGTTTTCAATGTAGGGTTTCGAATAATATCTAAAGTAGTGTAAAGGGTAGTTGAATTGTTCTTGTCAAACATCTTTGAGTTAAAACAACTTTTAAAAAATTAATATGAAGTAGGCATGGTTCGTTTGAGTGAACATTTTCCCTGTGCACTTTGTAAAACAACTTTAAAAATTGTGGGTTTATTTAATGTTTAAGTTTGTTACATTTTGCATATTTTTTTTCAAAATTGAAAGTATCAGAACTTAAGGATACCAAGATTTCAGAATCTGCCTTTTCTAAAATTTCTGACGGTTCATTGGTTTTAAATTCAAACCTCTAGCTGATTTGGGACTACTCCTTTCCAGAATCTGCCTTTTTGCGCATTCTAAGTGGCTGCAGCTGCAACAATAGTGGAGACGCTCAGTCTGGAGTCCTCAATTTTAATGTATAAAACACGTTCCAGGAGCAGCCTTGATCATGAAATTAGCTCTTCCATTGACCCCTAAATCCTCTGAAAATTTCAAGGCCAAGGTGTTTTCTTATGACTGTGGTGTGAAGATGGGAACTATTTTGATTAATTCTTTGCTGAACCAATCTTGGCTGGTAACTGTAACGATGCTGTCCGTTACATATTGATTATGTATATAATTATTATCAGAGCTGCCTATATGTGGCAGTAAGTGTCTGAAAATGTAGTGCATATATATCACAGACAATAGGATAATAGAGCACTTAGTTAAAATTACATTTATGTTTCAAATAATTGAAAAAAGTTACAAATATTCTTAAGCTGTATTTGTAATTTAGATACATTTACAGTTTTGAATATAAACTTCCTGTCGTGTTTCCCTGAAGCAGAAGATAAAATAAAAGAAAGAAACAAAAAGGAAACTTACTACAGTAGCTTCCGTGCAGCTTTTAGATTCTCTGAGGCACCTTTATGACCAATCATGGTATCTCCTCATTTCAGAATTAATGAGGCAAAAAGATGAAAGTTGCTTCAGTTCTTGTTCTTCTAATTCCACTGTTGTGATTGTTCCTGTTCTTCAAGTCTTCTAAAGAGCTGAATTAAACAAAACATAGATTTTGCTGCTGAATTCTCAAAGCAATATTCATATGACAGCTGATTGCATTCCTGCTAATGTGGCCCTTTATGTAGTTGCTTATATCTGTGAATTATATGGAAAATGAAAGCAAGGAAAGAAATGGGTTACACATAGAGTCAGGCACCCCAAATCTTGAAAAAAACCCCCACATTTGAAGTCCCTGAATGAAAAATATTGAATGAAGTGGGAAGAGATAATTTCTTCCTCATCCATTATTCTTCATTTCTGTTGAAGACAAAATACACGCTGTGACCTGTATCTGGCCTGGGTGTCGACATCTACCTCAAAAATTTTTTTTGCTCTCTGTCAGCCCAAATGCCATGATTGTACAGAACTGAAAGAATGAAAGTAGCAGTAGCAGAAACTGGGCTGCAACCTCAAAGATTGTTTTAGGGTGGTACTAGAAACAGAAGTAGTGATGTTTGGCATTTGCACAATATTCTATTTTTATCCAAACTCTATCTCCTACTTTTTCTATAGCCAAAGCACATGACTGATCTGCTGGATATGCATAATCCTTTAAAGATGAGATTTCATTTGGGACATCTCTCATAGCTAAAATTAAGCATTATTTGGGAGATTTAAGACACTTAGCAGAAGAGCTGATTGAGAAGGCTATTTTTTATTTTTGGAGTTGTAAAGAAATTCTATGAAGGAGATTTGGAGCAGGTCAAAACAGACCAAACAAAGCCCCAATACCTATTTCTTCAAACCAAAACTTACAGCTTCACATTCCTCTAGTTCCCTATACCTTCTGAACAACAACGACTCATGATAAATGATAATGAGATAGAGATTTCCCAGCTGCACACTATGGAAGAAGTTTAGGCCAGAAATTGATTGTACTTTGTTTTGAAGCCAGAATAATCAAAAGCAAACAAGATTAGATATCAGTGAGGAAGAGGAAAAGACCTGACAGAGGCTGAAGTACAGTTTGCAGCATCCATTTAAATTATTTCTTCTGCCCCACCAGTCAAATAACAATTGTCTCAGTTCTTCAGGAGAGCAATTTTGATCATGCACGCAGTTACTATGTCACTGGTTTTCTAAGTGGCCTGGACAGCTTTCTAGACAAACATATCCTGTGTCTTAAAAAGAACTTTTTCTTTCATGTTAAAAATAAAAGGCAAATCCATGTGAACCACTTAAGTCCCATTGTATTGGCTGCAATAAAACATTGTGCAGTTCTTCTGGGGTAAATTTTTCCTGATATGTCTAACCAACCTAATATATTCTCTGACTTCAGTGAAATTTTCTTGAAATATTCTCATTACTTTTTGTGAATCTCAAGTTGATCACAAAATAAGAATTATGAAGCATTATGCATAAAGGTGCCATGCCTTTTGTAGAATTAAGAGATGTTTGCTTATGTGCATGACTATGTGCTTTGCCTCCAGTTGAGTATAAAAATAAGCGTCTCATGAGACAGCAAATGTGTTATGATTTTTTTTTCTGGCTGCCTTAAAGAAACATAAGAAGTCAATTTGCATTTTGAAATCTACTGAGAGGAACTATGGATCATTAAGTTCTTCTGAATTCCACCTGGTGGAGCGTGTAAAGGAGTCTCCTGCAATATCATATGGTGACACTTTCATTATCTGAAACTATTTCTGTATGCAGACAAAACTATTCCTGTAATATTACTGTCTCACTGTGCATTGTGTACATGGAAGACTGATTTGCATTGTTATTCTTGGGTCTTTAAGGTTCACTAAGGGTTGGTGAAGGCATGTGCATGCACCGTGGACCTTAGTGAGCTATATTATTGCTTTGATACTGTTTAGTGTATGAATATGTAAGGATAATGAGATAGCAATTTTTGTATTCCACAACTTTCTGCATATTCATGAGAGAATTGTAGTATGGTACAAGTAAAAGAGCTTTTATGTTCACATTTTAAAATAAGTAACTAAGATAAGAATTTAAATTAACTCCGTAAATTACTGTATTTTAACTATCAGTAAATTATGGAAGTAGCAGGACAACACTACATGCCTTTCAGTGTGGTTTTATATATAAAATAATATTTGCAGGTTCTGTTTTAAACATCTAATTTAAAACTTAGAGAATATAGAGCAAAAAATATTTCTATTTATTCCCATTTCTTATTGATGCCACTAGCAAAACAAAAAAAAAAAAAAAAGAAAATTGCACCCATATTGCACATTTTCAATATATTTATACTGTAGATTAAGAATTACTCTTTGAGAAGTAAGCTGTTTGCAGTAGTGTTGTCTGTGATGCAGGGCTTAAAATCATACCTACCTGGTATCAGCGTGGGGATATACCAAAAAGAATCTTGAAAATCTGTCTTCCTGGTAAAATGAGCAAGACTGGACCCAGAGGGACTGTTAAATCAAAGCCCAACATATATTTGATCTTTTTCTTTTATTTTTCTCTCTTCGTCAAAAAGAAACATGGGCATCAACCTGCCTTTTAAATCTAATTCTACCTCTTATTTGTTTTGAAGTTTATTTTCAAAGGGTAATTACGCACCTAAATATGTTTTGTTTTGTTTCTAGTTCTTATTTATTGTGTGACTGCATCTATGCATTGAATCATAATATTCAGGTGATTTTTTCTGATGTCTTCACTAGGACTAATCCCATAAATAAAGTGGCTCAGCCATTTTTGAGGGATTCACTGTTGTCCTTATGGAAAGTACCAAAATGTAATAATGTTTTCTGTTATTCCATTCTAAAACAAATGAGGTAGGAAAGGAGTGCTTTTTTACTTCAGTCCCTCAGCCATACGAAAAATATTTGCTGCTTAGAAAAAAATAAAACAGAAGAGAGAGAATCAAAGCCTCAGAATTAAGCCTCAAGCGTGAGTGTTTTGGAGTTAGCAAAAACAAGAGACAGTAACTGATATTTTTTATCTGAGGTCACATTCTTTGTTTCTTTCTCCTAGGAATCAGCACTTTAATTCACAAATTATTTCCAAAAACAGTATTAAAATTTTAAATGGGATAGCTTGGGATGCCTTGTAAAATCAGCCTGTGTGTTGTAGGAATATAATACCAATTCCTGAAGATAAGTAACTACAAAGAATTATTCTTTTTTCTTGCCCCCTTACTCAGTGTTGCATTAAAATTTTTTCTCTTTAATGGAGTTCTTCCAAAAAGTTAAATCTACCTTGCATTCTCTTTCCATGTTGTTTGATCTTTCAAGTCTTCAGCTAGCTTTTTTTAACATACTGATGACTGAGTTAATGACTTTGTTTCTTTTTTGTCAAATGTACTTGAGCTTTGCATTTGTTACTAATTAGAAATCAAATGAATCTCATTAAAGGGGTCTCGTAACCTTTTTCTACAATGAGAAAGGGCCAAGATTTCTCATCTGAAAAACTGTATAACTGTCAGCACCTAATGGGTTTGTCAATATTATTAGGAGTAAATAATAAACATAGAAAATGACTTGACATGAACTTTTGCAAAGGATCTACAATGAGCTTCACAACACAGATCAATATATTTCCAAGAGAGTGACTATTTATTGAAGGCACTAAAAGCTTTGGTGAGAGAACAGGAACATTTTCCTGTTCAATTAGCCTAGATCCCTTTCCAAAATGTGAAATGGATAAATGATAGCAGATACACAGCATAAAACAAATATGATATATTTTGGTAAAGTGTGTTTTTATTTTCTCTTGCTTAGATAGTACAGAATATAGGGTAAATCAATTATATTTTAAAAAGCTATTTCATATTTTTTGCCTGTGTCATTTTAATCTGTGGTCTTTCCATGTCATTAAACTTCCATTTCTGACTTCTCAAGAAATTGCCTCCTCTTCTATATGATGATATAATCTCTGTTTTATTCAGATATTTTCACACATTAGAATATGGTATGGAAACTGAATGCATATTCATTCACGTAGAAGTTCCTTTTTTTTTCCCCATCTACAGTTAATAACGTATAGCTTGATAGCTTCAAGCAGTCTGTCCTTCTAAAGGGACTATGAACAACTGTTCTGTTTTCAGAGCTGGTTAACATACCCAGAACTTTTGGCAAAATCTAGCTCACAGATTCAGTGGTGATATTGCAGGTAACTTTTATAATACTTTTCTTCCTATTGTCCTTGATCAAAGAATAGATGACTGCAGGCTTGGCTATTAGTATATTGAAAAAAAACATTACAGTTTTCTTCATGTTATTTTGAAGATTTAAAGAGTTATGTAATTGGTAAGACTAAAATTATTACAATGATACAGGGTTTGAAGGAAATCAACTACAAAGGAAGATCAAAGAAAAACTCTTGTGCTTTACATATTACAGAATCACTTAGTCTTGTTTTAAAAACCATTCACATACAGCATACATGATATATAAATCATACACATATATATGTAATTAAAATTATAGTGATTGCCTATAAGCAAGACAAAACCAGGCTGCTTTATTAGAAAAGTGTTTCTGTTATTTATAAGCTGTTTACAAGTCTGCCAGAATTTAATTGTTTGGGGGGAATTTGAAGGCTGATTTTCTTCCTCAGGCTAGCTTTTTGGAAAGTTTCAGCAAAATGATCAAAAGGTTTCTTCTAATTAGTTTAAGGAAATCACATTGTTTTTCATCTGAAAGAAGCCCAAGAATATTCTGTTCCGTTTTAAAGAAATGCATGCTGCTTTGTGGCATGGACATGAAAATCGGCAAGCTGTCTTGTTTAGGAGTAAAGGGTAAATTCTGCTATTCTACGAAACTTGTACTTGAGTTGCTAGCCTGAAAACTTCAGTTTGTATATGGCCAGTAGTGGTTTGTGTACTGCGCGCAGGTCCCATGGATACCCTGTATAGAGGTAAACCTGAGTATGCCCCATCCCTAATAATGGGAACAAAACAAACTTGATATAGCAGCTGCTCCCCTCAGGAGACTGTAAAATTGGAATGGCACAAGGAAATGGCCACAATGGTGCTGAAGTAAGAAACATGAAGATTTGCTTTGTTCTTGGTCTTTTCTTCAGTGGTGCTTGACTAAGACAAGAGAGGATCCTAAATACAAATGATGAAGAGACTGAAGTGGTGCAATCTCACATTGGCAGAGAAAAGGAGGTACGCAGACACTCTGTGATGGCTGGACACAGCAGATGAAGGCTGATAAAGTTAGTGGGGATGAGCCAAATCTCCATATGTTATAAAGACAAGTACTTCACAGAAGATGCTGAACTGTGACTCAGAAAAAGAGGGAGGACAAAGATACACATATAAATAATGGTGAAAAATGTTAATTGTGACATCGTCAAACAATTCCATGCTTCATTTGCAACCTTGTTGGGTTTTATTTCTCTGTTTCACTATAGGGTATCCAGCTAAAAAAATTAAGTTAAAATAAATAAATTTAGGAAAGTTTTCTAGTTAAATTTCAATATGTACTTTTATACATACCAGTAGGCTTTGGCTCAGAATTTTTTTCGCAAGAAACAAAAGAGTACAGCAACAAATTTGCACAATATCCACTTGAAAAGACAACTTGATTTATTGCATTTGTGCTTAAATCTTGGACAATGAAGAAAATGAGTCCTATTGGCATTCATATATTTTGAGAATGTAACTGCAATGACATGTGTGCACAACAAACTCCACAGGCAGGAAAAGTTAAACATTAAGGTAATCCTGTGTATAGGATGATGTCATCCTGACAGAATAAGGAAACAGAGGAATGAAAACACCTCACCGAACTCTTAATACGGGAACAAGTAAGGATACTAACATTGTCCGAAACATGAAACTATTTTGTCGTCATTAAAAGACAAACTATTCAATCACAAAATTTAATGCACCCTTGTTTTCCTTAAAATATTGCACATACAAAGACAATATAGAGCAGATATCAAAAATGCAAACTGAATTTTTTGAAATATAAAATAATTTTTAAATATACACGATCTTGCTGTATTCACTTTCATCTGACACATTACCCCGATTAAGGGAATGCTTTCCTTGTTCATTTTTGAAGTAATGAGAGATTGCTTCAATTAAAAGTTATTATATGCTAATATTTAAAAAAAAAAAAAAGAGAAGGAAAATAGTCAATCCTCTAACATCTATAATTTTTGTTTGTATTAATGACTAATCATTTCTAGAAAGTGAGATTTTTGAGGCTTTCCGTTATTGTTTGAGGTTTTACTGGTATCACATGATGTTAAACCAGTGCCTTTATTAAATTTGAGGAGTATAGATTTTTCTAAAACATATATTCAGATTGTTGTGGAACTCATAGTTCATCCAGTATTGTTTCTTCCATGTATTTTCAAACTGTAAAGGTTTCTTCAAGCCTTATTCTGAATGAAACAGAAGGACTAATAATAGTGGACGTGGGTGGCAGTTGCAACTGACCAGAAAATTCAAATGTTGATCATCTAATATTTTTGTGAACTCCTAATTCAACTAAATACTAAAAGAATGCAATTTACTTTAAAAAATAAATTCTATTAACAGAAAAATAATAAGTTACATTGAAGCAGGGAAAATATTTCCAGATATCAGAAGCTCAGTCCTTAAAACAGGACGTCCCAAAAAGAAAATATTGGTATGATGGTGAGAAAAAGGGTTTGGTTTACAGATAGGAGAACTGCTTAAAATTAACTGGAGGGAATTATCTTTTAATTATTTATTTTATATTGTCTTTTAGGAATTATCAGGAAGCAAGATTTTATTAAGCAGTGTTTTGTATTCAAAAGTGGGCAAGTTTTACAAAGGTATTCCCCTACCTATTCTCAAAGGCCTGTGAATACTTTCACTTACAGAGCTCCAGTTAATATCTGTACTGTATAAAATTAATTTATGTTAAAAATTCCATAGTTAACTACACTTTTCTGTAGCTACTGAATCTCTGGGCAGAGGGGAATGTCTCTGTTTTGAAAAGATGCAAAGGTGTCAATCTTTTGTAAAACTCTGACACAGGGTTATAGATATGATATGGATTTTCTCTTATGTTTTTTATAGACTGTTGCTTGAAAAAGAGTAATTAAAATCCTAAAGTATTCAATAGAATGTTACAACTTTGTCAACAACTCAGCTAAACAAGCTGTCATCTCTATATAGAAAATTTTAACTTAGCTTACCTGTTTTATATTATACAGGAACAGATTATATCAGTGCTTTGGCTTAACACAAGCAAGACTAGTGCTAGGAAGCAACCCCACAGCCCGGCTATTTGCAATGAGCAGCACTGTCACTGTGTCCTGGACTTTGCTAGTATTTATCTCTCACACCCGCACTTCGGGGCGATGGGGAGAAGAGCACCTGCTTTCAATCCTTTCTATCTGTAACAAGAAAGCTTAGTAGGGACTAATTAAAAGTTCTAAGTAAGCTTTTAAATGAAGTAAAAGGGAACCATAGGTGTGCCCTTCAGTTACATGAAGACGTGAATGAAGAAGGGGAAAAGTGCTTTCTGAGGCTTCAAAGTCATCTGCTATTGGCTTGGAAGCTTTCAACTTGAAGTTTAAAAAGCTTCATGAAGAAGATTTTTTTTTTTTTTTTACTTTTACTCTGATTAAGCCGTCTAAAATGTTTTTTCAAAAGTTATTTAGTGCTGCAGGTAGGAACCATTGACATTTACAGGTAGCAAAAATCCTCTAAACCTAAAAAAACCAACCCCCCTTAAAAAACACCCCATCCAAACTGAAGGGCCCACGAACACCGAAGATCTATCGGCTGTGTTTTTGCGTTACCTAAGTTGTTCTCATGACACCCCAATGTAACAAGTAACTGTTTTTAGTAACACGGTGATCATGAAGCATAATTCCAAGAAATGTCACAGCTTTCATTTTTGTCAAAGATTACACGATGGAGTATATAACAAGGCTATGTCGCATCTGTGGGAAGCTATCAATAGCACTAGAGTTCACTGTTTGAGGACTACTTTGCTGTAACTAAATCGCTGAGTATGAAGATGCAACCACAGAGATCTGATTCATCTATAACCAGAAAGAAGCACGATGGGCTGTTAACTGTATTTTTCTTGTTAAGACATTAATAGTAAGTCCTGATGTCTTTAGAGAGAATTATGAATGTTTTTATAATCTCTTTACCCACTTATAGGACAAACTGCATCAGCATTTTAGTAAACGTTGTGTTAGACACCTACTGGCTTGGGATTTAAAAAAAAAATCAGTCTGACTGCATAGCATAATCAGTGGTACTTGGAAAGAGCAGAAAAAGAACAAGAGTGCAGCAATGGCATGTCCCTCTAAAGGAACAGATCTGAAGAATGCAAACTTTGTCTGACCAGAGGCATCACGGTAGGCAGTGCTGGCGAGTAAAGCACTATAAGACTCTCAAGCTCGTGTGGTAAATCTTTCAGACTCGGGCAAGGAAAACTGAAAGATAGATGGGAAGATTACAAAGCCATAAAAGAAGAAGCAAATGTGAATGGACAGAACATAAAAATATATTGTGGCATTTCTAGTCTTCTCTTTTTATTCTCCTTAATCTGGGGCAGGGTTGCAAGTCTCAAGGAATATAAAAGATAAGAAAAAGAACCTTGTTAACAGGTGAAAGTTCAGGTTATAAATAAAGGCTGTTGAGGTGAAGTAAAGCATGAGGAAATGTAGCCTAGAAAGACTGAACAGCTGCTAGAGTTCCACCTGAAAAGATGAATAATAAATGCAAGGATTTCGGATAGTTTCCAGTTTTAAAGAAGAATTCTGAATCTTTTTAATAACATTTCAAAATAACGAGGGCAACACATCCAGGAACAGCCCAAGCCTGTGTAAAAAGATAAATTTCAATTTACTTGGCTAAATATTAAAAAATACCTGATTAGCAACCTGAGTTGCCATGGAGTACTCTGTATTGGCATAGACTATGTAAAGTCTCCTTTCTGTAAAAGATAATGACAGCTGCATCATTCTTGTAAATTAAGCTAACAACTAGGAACTATCTTGAAAAATATGACCAAATTTGACACCTATTCCAAGTGCAAGCTGGGCATCTTACCTTGTCTAATGTATACCAAGACACACATTCCTGTAAAAATCTTACCATAAGCAAGCCCTCCTCTCCATTCTTTTTTCTGTGAAAAGAAGTCAGAAGAAAAAAACCCAAGTCATCACTCAATTCTGACACATGTTCAGGTTCTAAAAAACAAAGCATGTCAATCTGGGAAAAAATGGATAGAAGCCCTGGGATGAGTAGAGAGGTTGCTAAAAAAATTTCCCAGAACAAACTGAACAGATTACTAATATCTGTTACTTTAAAAACAGCTAGACAACAGCTGACCTTTTTTATAGAAATCAGTAAATTCTCACCTGTTGAGAAGTACTAGAGAACTCCCCTGGGTTCTGCATTTAGCCCAGAACTGCAAGACTTTGCTGAGAATTATTGCTTTGTTGCTTCATGATTAGAACAGTGTACAATTTTTTACTCATTAGCATATTAGAAAATGTGTTATGTCTACTTTTGTATTTTTATTGTATTCTTCATTCTTGTCTAATTACAGAAGTGGTAGACTGAACTGCATATTATTGGAGAGTTTAAAAATATAGCACTACTGGCTGCTGGATTTCACTGGAATTTTCCACTAGGGTCAAAAATCAAGATGCTGACACTGATGCTCTGATTGTTGCTTTTGAATTTGTGGTAAAATGCATTAGGATAGCCATACTAGCAGTTTCTAAAAGCATACCTTGGAGTTATCCTGCAAAACTAAAGTTTTAAGGAAGAAAATCAGCTCAATATTAACCTATATAGATATATATGTATGAAAGGAAAAGACAGTTCATTAAAATCAAGTGTAAGAACTGACTTAGGATAGGCTGACATTTTCAAATTACAGAGCTCTTTCTACTTCACTTTGCTGTATTTCACTTTACTCAGATAAATAAATACCCATGATACACTCCTACCTACCAGTGATGTTAAATTCTATGAACTACAATAAATACCAGTATGGGTAAGCTATTAATAAGTGCTGTAACCAAAAAAATGACCAAGCAACCAAACAAAAAGAGAGTGATGTACCATATTAATTTATTTTTTAATTTGTCTTCAATAACTTTCTTTTTTTCTACGCTTTAAATTTCTGTAGGACAGTTGAAGGATATATGTTGACTTTTGGCATAATTCTATGTAAAATTCTGGCGGTCCCATTTGTATAACATGTATGATATTCTAGAAAGTTGATTTTGAAGCTGTTATACTTAGAAAAAGAACTGGATGTTGTGGATCAAACTCAGATTCATGTAAAAGTAATAGATGTATGATAAACGGGTGCATTAGTTGAGAAACTCCAAATAGAAGCTTACAATAACATATTTTAAATATTCATGATACTTTGCATGGAATTTGTATTTGCAGGAATAGGAAGTATCTCATGAAACTGTTTTGCCAAAAAGTAGGTTATAAATTTGAGACCTATGAATTCCCTCAGACTCCAGTTCAATAAGGACATGCCATTGACTTTTGTGGAACTGTTCATGCTTATATTTAGGTATGTTCTGTGAAACCGCTCATGCTTATCTTTAGATGCATGCCTAAGTACATGGCCAAGTAAGAAGCACAAAGGACAAATAATGCACTTTTAACTAAGAATGGTCTGTAAATAATACAGTGGAAAGACTTACACTGACTTTGTTATTTTGGGGATTAGGCTTCATCAACTTTTATGAACAAGAGGGATCAGAGTGTGAAAATGCGTTATTCTAAAGCCCTTTTTTGACTAAGTAAATTCAGACCAACAAGCTGTTATCTTGGCTTAAATACAAGCCACATGTTCTTATATATTAATGATAGAAGACATTTAAGAGACTTAAATATTGTTTTCTTTTACTTTAAGAGTGAATTAGAGTATCTCTGTTTTGCCAGGGAACATTGTTTTACATGCTTACTTTAACATTACATTCCTCTTAAGAAATGTAACAATCCAGTCACCCAAATCACTGTAATACGGGCAACTCCGTCTTAGTGAGGTTTTACATTGCATAAAAAATAAGAAGATCCTCACCACTGGTGATATCTTTTGACATTTCTTTTATCATTCAATTTTTTTTTATTATTTGTATTCGATTGGTATAATAACACTGTCATTTGAGTTGTCAGTGAGATTCCCAATGCATTCCTGTAGTAGGTCTACATCTTTGTTTTATCATGCAAACAATAACAACAGAAAACAATGTGGTGCTTAAGGGGGAAACAAGAAACTGTATCCATTCTTAGGTGAGACAAAAAAATCAAAAGAGGAATCATAACATTAACATTTTACCATTTTATCATGACCAAATTAAGACTTTGGGTAAAATGTAAAGCACAGAAAAAAGCCAAAAGTACAGAAAAATGTGAGTTAGTTGTATTTTGCAGGAGCCATGAACATCTTTCAAGATACTTTATTGTATAACAAGATTGGTTGATACTTTTGAAATCATGTGGTTTGCTTGTAATTTAAAAACCACAGTGATTTGCATATAAACAAATACGCATGCATTGGTTGTTAGGCTACTGTACCTGAATAAAAGTAATTAAAGCTTCTTCTCAGTCATGAAAGAGTGTTTCTTGCTTGTCCGGCGCACAAGGAAGCAAATTTAATAAGCAAAGACTGTAAAACTAAGACTTAACCTGGCAGCTTTTGTGAAACCACTGGATATGAGGAAATGTATATACTGAGAATAAATCTAATTCTGCTATCTCACATAACTGTAACAACACCAGTTTACATTTATGTGATACCTTTGATCTAATGGACAATGTAGGTGAAACCATTGCTGACACATTTTTTCACAGTTCTTCAAGCTGGTGAAAGCTATTCTCTTCCCTCACAAGAAGCCATACCAAATACATGATACTAATGTGATCGCACAATGCACCCTCAGCCATTAAACACATATTTAACATTTATTTAGTCATTTTTTTGTTCCTGCCATAAGCTTAAATTCTGTCTTAGAGGCTGTCCACTTTCTTTGCAGCCCTGGCAGGGCACAGACTAGGTGAGGAGACAATAGGGTGTAGTGTTGACATCTTCTGTCTATTCATAATTGATGATATCTTAATTAGAGTTCCATAAAACAGATATGCACGTAGTCCACTTTTCCCAAATCATAGTGGAAATCTGATGGATCATTACAACTGTAATCTTTGCTTTAACAGCAATCCAAATTTTCACCCACCTTCTGGTCAGAATTTGCATCTTACTGCACTGTTCCAAGTAAGTATGATGTATAATCTACTTTGTCCTTGATCAAATATTAAAAAGGATCTGAAAAATGCATTAGTGGTGTAGTCTTTCTTAAATCAAAAGGGTAAGTCAATAGTCGCCATAAGCTACTGACATCAGAGAAGAACAGCTTCCATGCTCTTGATTTGAGATATCCCATCAATAATATTGAATGTTTCTTTATTCATTAATTTCTATCAGTCTACAAGATACACACAGTTGTACTATTTTCCTTGATGTACATTGCTGTGGAGTCATTGTTCTGATATCTGAGACCTGAAAGAAAGCCCTAGTGGGTGGTTCCAACTTTCCAAAAGGGGTTACTGACTTTGCATAGTGATGATAAAATTGTATTTGGAAGCAGTTACTATGCATACAAAAGAGACAATTTCACAATATTCCTACCTCAGCTCAAATGTTTTCACCTAACAATACACAGTGAAAGTGCTTTCTGTAAGCCGTATGTCTTTTTTACAGCATTGCTTTTATCAGTGTCCTGCTGTTCTGGATCTCTGATGAAGTGCAGTTTTAAGAAAATCCACCAATTTGAAAAACAATGTGTCAATATCATCCATGCTCTGAAATTAAGCTCATTGGCTTTGAAAGGTCTAAGTCACAGAAAAATTCATAGAAATTTAGAATCCAGAAATTCATTTGGTCTAATCAGAGCAACTAAAGTATTAGACATAATGGCAGAAATCTTCCGGAGGTATTTCATAGATCATAGCTGCTAGTGATATAGGAATTTCTAAATGCTAAGCAGACATAGTATCTTGCCAGACTGATCATTTAGACCATTCATGCATGGAATTACTATTGAATTGATTTACTAATGACTTCTGGGGTTGAGCCATTATTAGTTATGAATCAATAGCTATTTCTCTCAAAAGCATATCTGACGAAGAAATATCGGCGGTCTTGGTGTTTGCCAATTTTGTCACAAAGAACTTAATGAAAATTAAACAGCTGTAAGAATATTTGAAACAGAAAAAGAGAAGTCAGAGTCTGACATCCTTTAGTAGCAACCTGAGTAACTCTTACCTAAAACTCACTATGCAAGTTGTTCCAGTTATTTCAGTGTATGCTGTTCAATACAATTTATCACATACCTATGCAGTGAAATACACTTCAGAGACAAATTCAGGCTGGTTATAACTACATTACTTACCCACTAAATGTCCAAGGCCTGAGTGAATTCTGCCATCATCCTGGGGACTCGGCAGTGAGGGCTCAAGGCCAGCTGTAATAGAGCCGCTGTCTGGCCTTGATGCTGTTTGATACAGAGCTCTTTGAGAAGCCCTGGCAGGGGCTGGCCCTCTCTCATTCAGGAGTTGCGTTCATCCTGAGCCGCTCGGCCTTGGTCCTTGCCTGAGCTACACTGCGTCCATGCCTATGCTAACCACGTACCTTGTTGATCTGGACCAGGACGCTGACCTGCAGCCCTCTGGCTTGACTTCAGACCTACGTCATCACTGTGAATTTGCCTGGCAGTCCCTGGCCAGTTAGCGGACTGTGGCTACTGCCCTGCTCCACTCTTGTCTGAGTACTTTGGTGCTGTGCCCTTGTCAGTGAGGCCACTGCCCTGCCTGCCTTGCTGTCACCCTTGGCTCCCAGTTTGCCTTCCCTTGCAGAGCAGAAAGCTGTCGGTGCTCCCTGATGCTAACTCCTGTATTACATTCTGATAGTTTAAGATCCTGAACAGCAGACAGTCATACATTTGCATATTTTAAGCATATGCACAGTAATGAAACACTTCATTTTTTTCTCTAAAGAAGTATCCTTTGCCTCTTCCCAGACTACAGAAACCTAAAATACATGGCACGGAAGAGAAAGCCTTTGACTATTAAAAGTATTACATGTATGAATACATGTGAAATATATAGATCACGAGAGAGAATTTCATAAAAAATAAAGAAGGCTTCAGCATATAAGTGGAGATCTTGCAGAGAGAGGAAAGTTAAGCACAGAAGGGTAGATTTTCAATGTCCACTGCAGAAGTAGGAATAAAATCCAGGTTTCATGAATGTCAGTCCACGGCTGTGTTCACCAAGCACTGAAGCCATTACTGCCCATGATCTGCTTATCGTTCAGTTATATAGGCAGAATAATACCTTTCCAGGGTTGGCAGAAATAGTTGAGATTCTGAAGAATAATAGACGAGCAAAGACCAGCGATGAATTTCAGCTAACATGACTCCACTGCTGAAGTACAGCCAGCTGGAGGTAAGAAAAACCGTGCTGAAGACAAGTGATTGATAGCCTTGTTTGAGAGATGGATGAGATCAGTGTGACAGTTTCTGGCACAAATTGTATTTCCTGCTGTTCAGGCAACTTAATTTCATTTATGTTCATTTATGCCAGCTGGGTATATTTTATTCTTCTCATCCCCCTTCCATGTGCTGTAGTTTCACATTTTTTTCCTAAATAGCATCTCTACCTTTCGTAAAAAATGTAATTAAAAGACAGTTATTCACTTGATCCATCTAGCTGACGTTTCTTTAGTTTCCCCTTTTGTGTGCTCAGGAAAAAAGGAAAGCTTTATGTGCTCTTTATTACGATTCTACCTGGTGATACGCAATTCAGACCACAGGCCAGTGTCAGTTTATTGACACTGACCTGTGAAATATTTCCTGTCCTGTTATCTGTCTGTTGTTCTTTAGCTTTCAAGGTCTGCATTCCCTGTGACTCTGAAGTTATATATCAGCTAGCAGTGGGACTGCTGACCCCTATGTTGCTGTACAGTAATGCATCAAGTATGTCATCATTAAGATAAATTATGTCCTTTTGTGAACAATTGAGTCCGTATTTTTCAGTACAAAAAAGCAGCTGTGCTTGAATCAGGATTTAGGATGTCACTTAAATGCTGGAAATAAATTGATTATGTAGCACAATTTCGGCAAGGGAATTAAGAGGATTCAGGCTAGTGTTTTGTGTAACTTACAATATTTCTGTTGTAATACTAAAGCAGAAAAAAAATAACAAGAAAATAAATAAGAAAAAATATTAGAGATAGGCAACTTTTTTTTTGAGAATTCAGGTTGGAATTATAAACTTACAACATGCTGGTAAATCTGCAAATTTTTAGCAAACCTGGTATGTCTTGCTAAATGTCATTGGTCTGAGCTGCAGAATGTCAGTGCTGAAAGTATTTTACAGTGGCAATGGCAGGAAAAAAAAACATGTAAGAAAATTCATACTCTCACATATTTTTTAAACATGCATGTTTTTACATACAATATCTTACACACTGAATATGTGGACCTGTGTGTGTATTTATGCAAACATAAACTTATGTAAGCATTGTTATAGATTGATGAATATACACCATAAAAATATCTTCCAATATTAGGATTAGCACTGGCATATGAGCAATCAAGAATTCTGTTCATGGGAAGTCTGAAAGAACAGATGAAATCTCTGAGTAGGGAAACAGATGAAGGACTAGAATGTGCCTTACATATTACACTTCTATGATATAATAAGTGTATGAAATATGAACAACTGATTTTGAAAGTATACCAAAGAAATGTACAAGTCCAAAGTCATATCTTCACTTCTTTGTGAGGGGCTCCTACTATAGCATCAGTGGCCACAAAAATGGGCAGGAGGGGTCTAGACACTCACACTTGTCCCTGTCCATGGATATTTTGGAAAAGGACGAAAGGGAAGCAGGGAATACGAGGAGTGAAGGCTTCCATTCCTTTTACTTCTGTTTACTCCTTAGGCCAGCAGCATGGCTTACTCAGCCATTAGTATCTCAAATCATGGAAGAAGTAGGGGAGAAGTAGGATCAAGTGAACAGGAACTCCAGTCCACAAGTGACTACGCTTGATCAGGGTTTGCCCTACGTGTGACTGCATTCCTGTTGTAGCTGGTATGTGCTTTCATTGCCTTCACCTATCATTAGAACAGGCTCTAGAAGCAAGGCAAGCTTCTGCTAAAGTTAAAATTAGAGCTACTTCAAAGTCAAAAATTCTCATTGTAGAACATTATAGGGTTATTGGAAAAATACATTAGGGAGGTAATACAAAAAATTCCCGCTCCTTTCTCACAGAACAATAAATAACACATGATTCAATAGGCTACTGCTTTATTATATTATGAATCTGTGAGACATATTAGTTTTCCAGCACACATTAAACTCAGTGTGTGATGTTTGTATTATGAAAATCTGTCTGAAAAACACCTCAGTTGCAAAGTTACAGTGCCAGCTTTGATAGTTGTCTCCAAATAGTCTAAAATATGTTGTTTCCCACCTCAATCCCCACTTTCCCAGATTTCCTTTAAATTTCCTAATATGTTACTTGCTACTTTTTAGATGAGTTTAGATGAGTTTTTTCCCCTGTCCTTGCTAGCTATTGTCGTTGAACTGTAGGAATAAATGGAGATTTTTGTCAGTGGAAGTGCTCATTAAAGCTTTCAGTGAGTGTGTATGTGAATAGCACTAGGATAAAATGTGTCTATGCACTTAGTATTCAAAGAATTCTGATTTATCCTGTCAGGTAGACAATAGTAATAGTAATGTTTAAAAAACTTCACTTATCTGCTGAGAGGGCTAAGAACTGATAGTCGTTGGGCTTCTTAGAGAAAAAACCATCTCTGTTTTCGTGAGGTGGGTCAATTCATTGTTCCAAATTAAGCTACACGAGAGGTGAAGTTTGGGATTTTGTCTTTCAGAAATTACTGTGAAAATTCAAATACTCCTCACTGCTCAAAAAAGAGTGGAGAAAGAAAGCAATATCAGGATAGTTTGAAAAAAAAAAAATTACAAGGTTCTAAAAAGTGAGCTCAAGACAGTGTGAAACACATTGTATAGTGAATATGAAAGTGTGGCAACATTATTTTTTTCAAGTGTTTATGTGGCTTTCTGACTATTAGTTTTACGATGGCAGACATATATATATAGTTACTAGAACTTGTTGGATTTGTCTCCCATCCTTACTTCTGAGTATGAAAACATCCCTAGCTGAAAGTGAAGTATTTACCGATAGAGGATGTATTTGAATTCTGACATGCCAAAGTATAATAACCGTTCATGGTTACGGTGCCTTGTTTTGCTCCCCAGTTTAGTCTTCACAAATTACTGATAGCTTCATATGATGAGAAAAAAAAAAATCTACAGATACTTTACAGATACTTAAAAAGAAAAAAAAAAAAGGTGAGTGTGAGCTTATAAATATAATCACAGCATTATACAAGATTGTGCAATACGTTTTGGCAGAATGAATAAAGATCAGAAAGGAAAATATGATAAAATGCAACATGGGTATCCACAATTGAAACCTTCTAGATCACTCTGATTTCACCAAGAGCAAGTTTTCAAAGGAAAATAAAGCAGGTGTAATATATTTCAGTACAGTACCTGTCATGGTGTCATACATGTGCTATTTAAGGTGGAAAAGGTGGTGTTTAATACAAGATTTATAAATAATGACTTGGCAAAACCCAATGCATAGAAAGAGGAATATCAGCTGAAGAACATTATCGGTAAAATTCTTTAAGGATCATTCTAGAGGCTGGTTTACTTTTTTTATTAATAACCCCATTGCAAAATGTAGTATTGCAGTAATTGAAAGTATTGGTGGCTGCAAGTGGAACAAACAGTTGCAGAGAAGGACCAGAAACTTGCACAAGGCAACTCATTTTATCCCCTTACTTGGGACAACTACTTGAATAGTGGAAATGTTGTGCAATGCATCTGTCCCATGGAACTTTAGGAATTTTTTTTCTGTTTTCTGGAAAAAGAATTTTAATTATTTTTTTTTTTTTTTAGTATTTGGAGTTTTTTTTAATTGTACTCTTGGTAAACCTAAGAAAATAAAAGAAAATCCTAGGCTGGTAACAGTTTTCTGTTTTGAACCACTGGTGCGAACCACTGTTTGAACTGCTATGAATTAGATGGATTTTTACAGAATTATATAGGGTCCATTGTTTTGGTGCCTGTGTTCAAAATTTCCATTTTTACTAGAATAAAACTAAGCATCAGCTCACAGGATAAAACAGATCAATGAATGGGTGACGGATGAACTTTTATTTCCTATGAATCATTATCAGCCCCACTGATTATGCCTCTGCTGAATGAGGAAATAGGTAAGGATTTCTGATGGCCCAATCTATTTTGCAAAGCTTAAAATCTGGGAGAGCAAGTGGGATAGATTGTGAGCTGCTTCATCTACTATATTTCAGCTGAGAATCTGCACTGTGTGATTTGCTATGCTAGCCTCATATTAGGCCCTTCAAAAATGAATAGGTTCACTGAATGCAGCAGATATTTTTGCAAATACAAAGATGTTCACTTGCATAAACTGTTTGTAGGTCCAGGATTTAAAGTAACAATAAGAAGAAGCTAATAGAATGTTGATATTTTTAAATTCCATTTTCATATGATGTATGAATATACTGAAAGAATGACACATTGCCAACACTTCCAGGAAATGTTTCTGCTGACATTTGGTAAGGTAACAGACATGGCATGCATATGAGTGGACTTGTCAAAGGGATCCTCTTCTACTTCAAGGAATTCTGAGGTGCAGCACCAGGAAGATCTATTTGACGATGCATCTAGATGATAATTTTGGAAGCATATTCCATGTTTGAAACAAAACAAAAAAATCTTTCTGGCAAAACTGTGTTTTTGTACTGACCACTGTACTACAAACAGTTACAATTTCCTTTTCCAAAGTAATGAACATACATTAATAAGTATCACTGGTGAAGAACAATTTTGCAGCTGTTTTCGTACAAGATATTGTCTACTAAAACAAATGTATAAAAGCAGAACTAAGGAAATTCTTTTTCCTAGATATAAAAAGAAAAGTTACTAGACTGACAGAACAAAAGGCTATAGGATTTGTTCCATGTTCTGCCAGCTGCCACATTAAGAGAAATTAACTAGATTCTATGAAATATTAATTGTCAGAAAGTAAAATTTAATTGGGTATTAAAAACTCAAGCAAATGTTATTAAGTCTGGTGCATTTAACAGTCTCAAAGAAATGTAAGTACTACTTATACAAGGAAAGGAAAATTGGGTAGAAGAGCTGCAAAAATTGGTTATTTTCTCATCTGATAACCTGCTTTTGATGAAATTAAAGGGCATTACATGTTTATTAAAATTTTCAAAGTGGAAAAGGTATAAGGAAGGAAAGATAAAGGCTATTTTGAAGCAAAAGGAAAGAAAAAAAATCTAAGATTGCAGTAAAGTTATAAACCTGGAAGATGGGGAAGGCAGCTGAATACTAAACTGAACTGTGACAGAGAAAGAGGGGGAAAATAAAAACTTAAAATTGTCAGAAAGATTTAGGTGTGTGATCCAAAAGAGTCTGGAGATATCACTACTATAGCACTGTGCAAGCCCTGTGCCTTGTCACCACAGCATCTCATAATTAAAGGGAACTTGGAGGATGATGTGCAGAGATGTTGACAAATTTTTCCGCTCCATCCATTTCTTCATAATCTGCTGTGGAAAAGAAACACACAATATGACTTTTACTTAAGCTAAACTCATGTCTGCCTACTTATGGTTCTCGAAATGCATGTAAACTTTGTTCATGTGTACTGATCTCTGCCTAGTTAGAAAGAAAAAAGCTTAATATAATTTACCTCCCACCAGCAAACATACAAATTAACCAAGGACTTGATGTAGCATAGGCTATTACAGCGGTGTTCTTGTATGGCATTTGTGGGTCGGTAAGAAAAACATAAAATATTTTCTATTCTACAGTTTGCATGCTTTCTTTTTAGTCTGCAGAAAATTTACAAGAAATGGTAAAGAATAGAAAATACATAAACACAACTGAAGAACACCACATGTCAAGTGTGGTTGGTTAGCAACTGAACTGTTGTTCTGGTCTGTTTACACTTTTGTGTGTCGTATATATTTAGCATATGTAACAATACTTGCTCAGTCCTAGAACCTTACAAGCAGCTTTCTGTAAATGAGGAAATAACTTTAAGGAAAGAATTTTTTCTTTTTAACATCCAGCCATGGTATATATGAGAATTGGAAGCTACATCCATACAAGTAAATTAAATTTGCCTGGGACCATTCCTTAGCATTGAGGACAACTGGCACAAAACACTATGCACACATGCCATTAGCTATCTCAGCATGGAAAACAGATGGCTAGATGCAAAGTGTCTGGTAAGGACAGTCACTCAGCCGTGCTGACTCCAGCTCGGTGCCAGTTTGGGAGAGTGCTAGCTACTTAGGCTGAAGCATTCCCAAGCACAGTTGTAGCAGCTCTCCAGTGCAGACAATCAAGTTCCAGCTCTGGGATCTGTTTTATTTCCTAATGCAGGCAGGCGCAGATTTCCTCTCCCCACCAGCACTCGTCTTCCAACTGTAATTAAGGGGGACAGAGTAAACACTTTTTCTTACTATGTATCTAATGCAGTGACTTGCACAGGGGTGTTGCTGATGATGGCGTTACATTGAATGGAAATCTGCCTCTCATCAAGTAAAATTTCCAGCAGAATGTGGCAGGTTTTTGTCAAGTGAATTGGATGATTGTAAGGCCTCCTAAAACTTGCAGCGCTACTCCTAAGATTAGTAATCTCCTCTGTAGGACATGACCTTTCAAAGCACTTAAGCAGGGACAAAAACTCCAGAAAAAAATAGTATTCTTATTTTAATTTAAACAAGTGTCTTTTTGGGTGAGAGCCTAGAAGGCATATACATAGAAGAACAGACTGAGGCTTGCAGTGGGATTCTTAATTTAAACTTTCATTTGCAGGAGGAAATCACAATTTTAGCAAGCCTATAACATGTGTTTTCCTACTAAGTTATAAATTATGCAGTATAATAAAGGCTTGCTTCTGTTAGACAGAAAGTAACTGAATAAATAACTTAGATTTTTTTTAAGTTCTGAGCATTCACGTAGCATAAGTTGTCTAATTATAATAACTTTTTTTACCCCCTTTGAAGTCATTGGTAAAATAGTCTTGCAAGATTTGAAAGAGAAAAAACATAAGGTTTGAATTTTTCAGCAGAGAAGGCTCTTGTTAATTTTCTCTCAGTACAATAATTGCAAAAATACAATTCTGTTTCATCTTTAATACAAGGTAGAGAAGTGGAAAGTGAATTTTCTGCCTTAGCAAAGAGATTACTAATAATGATATTACTGTCTTCTTGCAAGTATCAATTTGCTGTTTAGTAATGTGCTAACACATTGTTTCAGAGTTCTATGATGTACCATACCAGAAGGGAGCAAGTATGATTGTCATTTGAATGTCTGCTGCAACTCGTCATGTTATATCACACGAAATGCAGGTGAAAAGCTTCATGTAGGCAGATGACATGACACTAATAATAACAGCATCTACCCAAATGTATTTGCCCTGAAAAATTCATTAATTAACATGATACCTAAAAGAATGATCTCTGTTTCGGTCTGTGAAGATTCCCTTCTCCTCCTGCCTTCCTCCAAAATCTTTCCAAATGCTACTGTGCTTCTCCTGCTAGATGTAGAAAGGTCTGTGACAGGTGAAGATACCATGTAAAGATACCATACTCCCTTTCTCTAAGCCCTCAATTTTTAAGGGGAGCAAAGAGGTTGTGATGGGCCTTTTGAGGTAAGATTACATGACATCTTAAGATCTCCAGTACATACCTGAGAGAATTGCATATACCATAGGTTCTCCATTAGGGTCTGTCAGTCACCTGTTCTGAATTTTGACTCTATGGGCAAGGGGAGGTCAGTGGGATGTGGAAGAAGCGTGTCAATGGAAACAACTCAGCTCCTTTAAATTCTCTTCACACTCCCAGGTCACAGCTGAAAGAAGGTGTATATTAATAGAGTCACAGAGATATTCATTGGCAGAAGCATCACCCAGGACATTCATATTCTCCAGAGCCCAAGATGAGCCTGTGAGGCTACGAAAGACATGATCTGAATGGAGAAAAGAAGCTCTTGGCTTCTGTGACAAGAAAAAGACAGGTAGAGTAATGGGCACAAGAGAAGAAACATCATGTATAAGAAATAGAAACTTTCTGAATAGAAAAATGTTCTTTCATATCGGGTAATAACAAATAAAGGAAAATACCACTTTTATTATTGTTCTTTTTGAATTAGTCTTTACAAATGCCTTCAAAATTGTTTTCTTCACAACTATTTTAGCATTCATACATTATTCTCATTTTTTCTTGTTAGTTGTCACCCACATCAAATTCTTTTTGTTTCATGGCTCTTTCATTACTTTTCTGAGCCCAAACCATCAGATAGCAAAAAACTGCATCAGAGATGAGGCTTTTTGCAAGACCAGTTAGGCTTCAGTGCCACAAGCTACCCATTTTTCTGCAACACTTTAAGTGTTGAAATCAAATAACCTGAAGTTTCCCTGAAACATCTCTCAGAAAGAATTTGCCGTTTATAATGGAAAATGAGTCTCTGCATGTCGTCTCAGTGCATTTCAGACTTTCCCAAACAATTCTTCTAGCAGGAGAAATTTAGCTACTTGATGGAATGACATTTTGATATCTTATACATTATAATTGTGCAAGGAGAGCATAAAAATGGTTTTAGAAATATTAGCACTATAACCATAAATGGATATAAAAGAAAGGCCAATTTATTTTTAACTACATTCCTTTTTGATATGAAACCAGCACAAGTTTTAACCTTTATGATCAGAAATATCCACATTAAGTTCTTAAAAAAGGAAGCGGTATACAGACATGATCCTCCTTACAAAACTGACGAATGATCCTCCTTACAAAACTGATCCTCCTTATAAAACTTTCTTTCTTATGACATACCAAGCAGTTGTTCCAGATTACAACAAAAACCGCCAGGACTGCAGAACATAGAACTTCTAAGAGTCAGGTTTGTCTGCTTGTGGAAGACCTCCTACTAAATATATGTCATGATTTGCACCATTGTCTGTTCTATGTCATCTACATTAGTCCCCTTACAATATCAACATGTTAGGATATTTATTATCTTTACACTGACAGCAAAACCAGATTGGCCAACTTCATCCCAATTCACATTCTACGCCACATTGCCAATAAATTTGGCTTCAGACTTTGGATGAAATGAGCTACCATTTCCCATTGAGTCTCATAGATCTGTTTTACAGAAACACATATTCTATTAACTTTTTTTTTTTCTGAAGTTTTACTGAAGAAAAAAAGCAGATCAGTACTGATCCCTTGAGATGTCACCATTTTTATTTACAATTCTAGTTTCATCCCAAACTAGATTGTTTCTTCAGTTATTATTAGCATACCAACATCTGTTTATTTTTTTTTTTTTTTATAAATATGTTTAGAGTCACAGCAATGCACTGACTGCAGTTGCCGAAGTTGCTGTGGTATGTGTTTCTGGATTGGAGCGCTGCTAGCCCTGAAATGTTCCAACATCTTCTACAAGCTGTCAAGTTCTTTAATAGCACATATATTAAATATTTTGAGGTATTTCATTAAGCTGTTATCAAAAAAATACCTTAGCATCTTCTTTAAACAATGTACCTATTGTGTGAGAAAATGGGGCAGTTCTGGGAGGGGAAGTAGAGAAGGGCTGCACAGTTAAATCTAACACCTAAAAATCTGAAATTGTTTAGATGAACAGAAGAAAAGTGAATGTATAACAGATAGATGAACAGGTGCACAACTTGGTCTAGGTTTAAAAATGCCAATTATATTAAAATAATCCTGTGTAAGTAAACCAGCTCCTGGCTTTAACAATACCCATGTAGTAAAAACAGATTTCAGAAAGCATAGCCTTATTAGTAAATGTAGACAGATGGCCCCTCTATTTACCATCATATCTTCCACTGACTCCCCAAACAGCCTGAGGAAACTGCGTTTACCAAGATCTCCTCAGATAGCTTTAGCAAGCAGAGCACTACCCATCAGTATCGGAATCACAGTCCTCTCTTTCATATCATATTTTGAGCACATCCAGTAATCTGACCTGTCACAGGCACCAGCCAAGTGGAAATGACAGTGAATGACAGTAACAGACCAAATAAGATGGCTGCCAGGAGTGCAGAGAGACCCAGGGACCTCAATCAACTGAACCACAAATCCATTAAATGATTTAATTTTGTGTATCCAACTGTGGGGTAATGTTTACAGCAGGAGAAAGAAATATACGTACCAAAAATAAAAGCATGTATAGGAATAAGCAGTTTGAGTAATAAAAGTACTCTGAGGAGAAGTTAATCCTACATGCTTGATTGCTACCTTTTTTGGAAGATGCTAAAAACTTCACATGCACATGGAAAAAACTGTTCTGTAATATGACCTTACATTTTAGAAAATGATTCACAAATGAAATTGGTTTTGACTGGTAATGTAGAAAAGTAAAAAAATACCATGTTCCACGAAAATAGGCTAGTCAACTTGATTTCTGTTTGAAGTCACTTTCCTATCACTTTCACTTTCTGGCTGTCATTGCAGTGGATGAAATGCAGAAAGAATGTATTTTTACTTAAAGTGAAGGTACAGTTTCATTCATATATACTTATTTGTTCCAGGCTCAGCCTTGCATCTCAAGCGAAATCTCAAAAACAAAACTGGTGTAAAAAATATGGTACAATGTTATACATAGGCTTTTAGATACTGTAAAAATTTATTTTTCTTTTCATCCTTTCTATCAAAGGCTAGTTTGCCTCATTCTGTACTAATCATTTCAAACGCAGTTAAAACTAGTTAAAAAAAAACTTAAATCCCAGGATATGTCTATGCTGTGCTTTCTGAGCATCTCATAAGGAGGTAAAGTGAAGATCTATTGTCTACATTTTTGCTGTGTCAACAGCATGGTTTTGATACGTGATGAACTAGGGCAAGTTACCTCATGCTAAAGTAAGATGTTAAATATCAGTGATGATTAGGCACTATTCATTCAACCACATTAACTGCTTGTAGATGGAAAAAAATATTCATAAAACATACACAAGAATTAGAAAAGGTGTTTCACTTTTTTGTTCTTTTTTTGGTTGGTTTTGGGTTTTTCTTGGTAATGTATCATATCTGCTTAGGAAGGAAGATGTTTTTCTTTAATTAATAACAGCCAGATGTGCCTAGTTTAAAAGAAAGTCAGCATGTACTCTTTTATAATTCTTCTGATTATAAGAAAACCCAGATCAAATATACCTGTACAGCGTAGCTGCAATGCAACTGATAGGACTCTACAGAGCACTCTAGACAAGAGTATATTTTAAGGCTAGAAACACTCATTAGACGAAGGCTGAACAAAGCCTCTGTAAAGCTACATAACTGTGAGATCGCACTACGTAACGTGCTTTTGCTAATGAGCAGCGCCTTCCTTCCAGTGTCAACTCATGACTATGTTAGATAATTGAATTTGCTCTTCTGAATAACAAAGGTAGAGAATTTTGTCCAAGAATCCCTGCCTTTTGCCAAAAAACTTGCAGGGAATGGATTTCTTTCTAGTAGGTTTTTTTTCTTTTAAACTATTTCATTCTGTGAGAGTGTTTTAATTTTTAGCAAGCAGCTCAAAAAAATCCAACCCCTATAGGAAAAATACCATTTTGTTTTAAATTGATCAAATTCCCCACTGTCAGCAAAAGGGTTCTCAGTCAGACTTTCTTACCTTCTGAAAGAAATTGCATGTCACTGTGATATGTCAAATGGCATTCTGTGCTGTGTTTTCATAATATGCCACTAAGTCAAAGGGCACATTTCTAATGTTTTGAATGCAGGCAAAACCAGCCTTCTGGGTAGATTGAGCAGGGTTCAAGAACTCGCTGCATGAATATTAGTCTATGTTCATTTAGAGGCTTGAGATGAGCACCAGAATATGCTTCGAGGGGCAGAAATGCAATATCAAATACACAGTTACGTGTAATTGACGAGCATTTATTCGATCCTTTGTGCACAGCCATGGGCAGATATGCTGGTTGCAAGGCTTTTCCTCAACCATCTGCTGCAAGGCCACTAATACTCACGAGGCAACCGAAGCTTGAACAATTCTTAGGGTGCAATGGGTGTATCACACAGTCCTGTACCTTGAAATGGGACACGAAGATCCCGGACAGGAAGCATGCTGGGTTTTAGCTCAATCCTTGGCATGACTTCTTGCGCAAACAGAAGCAAAAGAACATAAGAGGATGAAGGGATTTTTTTTTTTTTTCTCATGTTTTATAGTTGTTCAGTATAGCTGAATATACTGCCTCATATATCTTTTTAATTTATCTAAGTATATGCAGCTACATATGCTCAGATATTCATTTATTTTATCGTCTCTGAAAGCTTTGCACTAGTCTAAAGGAAAGCTTCATATTAGTTTAAAAAACAAAAAAAAGGAAAAAAATTCTACCAAGATAAACTGAGATTTTTTCAAAAGAATCTTATGGAGTTTTGTTACTCATTTCTCACAGAAAGTATGGAAATATTAATTATGAAGGCTAATTCAAGCAGAGCCAAAAAAACTACTCAGCCTTACAGCAAAAAAATGGCAACTACTGCTGTTTTACTTGCTTCTAGTATGTTGCAAATACTGCCCTATCTCAACAAGCAATGTGGAGTGTATCATTAGATGCAGAAATACTTCTGTTCATGGATTTTTCTTTTTCAAGACCAGATTTGCCTGTGTGTATTTGCCTGTATGTTTTCCTTTTTGTGGAACTATAAATTAAGCCCTCAGAATGACCATTTACACTTTGATGCATACTAATCAATATAAACATGTCATTTTATAATTAATTCTGAACTAATTAGCAGTAATTAGCTGTGTCTGTCAAAAATATCAGCAGTCATTTAGAGTATATTACTTGTCAGTCAAATATACTTTAAATAAATTTTGATAGCATTTCTGGCTCCAATTAATAGAACATCAGAATCTTGCCACAATTTTCGTGGATGTTATCCTAACATACGTGAGGAAAGGACTATATGCATATTTATGGAAGTGTATTTACAACTATGTTGCTAATATTATAGTGGCTTGAATCAACTTTATCCTCACATAGCTAAACCATAAAGAGTTGAACTAGAAATATAATAGCCAGTGAGGAAAATAGAGATATATAAACTACTTTCTTGAAGCTTAAACCAGAATTAGAAAATATAATTTCATTTCCCCATATTTTCCTCTAAGTTTTATGATACTACTGATTCTGTGGCTCATAAATCATTGCCTAATATTATCTTCAAATTAAAGTTTTTGTAGATGGCTTTAAATTTTAGGTCCAAGGTGGGTGACGGTGTTGTACCTGGGTTAGGCTTCAAAGGATATGTGATCAGTATCAGGCTGAGAATTTGATCCTTTCCATGTTGTGGTTAGACATGAAGCTTCATTAGAATTATGAATAAATGAGAAATACAGCAATAAATGACTAAGTATGTACAGTTATTCTAGATTTATACCAGCTCTTGTATGCCTGGGTATTTAGATGCTGTTAGCTAACATTCTGACTACACATCTAAAAATAAAACACCTCTTCAACAAATAAATAAGTAAGCACAATCAACTTTTTTAAAGACAGGAATTCTAGGAAAGTGAATCCTTTAACAAGGAGCGGTAGCACAGCTATGGGACAGGAAGACACAGAAACTTCCTTTCTAATGTGGACTAACTTGATGAGAGTCACCTACCATGCCCTTCTACCACTGTTTGTAAAAAAGGTGCTGTGAAGGAAGAGATTAGGAAATGATTCCTGGGTCTGAAATCCATGCCCTAAAAAGGACAGAGGTAGAATGGGTTGAAGATCAGTAAAATTTAAGGTAAAGACATTGACGTTTTATGGACTTGACAGCAAATTTTGCATGGAACTACACTTCTAAGAACACTTAAGGGGAGAGCTGGTAAAATCAAACCGAGAAATACATCCCAAGAGGCAGCTCAAGTCTCTTGCCATATTGGGCTTTTTGAAGGTGAACCCATGGCTGCCTTTATAGGTAAGAGCACATTTTATGCTCCAGAACAAGCAAATGATTTTGTACATGAAAGTGCAACTTTTTCTGGATGTCTCCTGTCCCAAAATCTTTTCAGCATTTTTTGTGAAAGAAGAATCATCTGATTTCTGACCATGAAGTCATTAATGAAAATTACGTCATCAGACAAATCGGGAAGGAAATTCTCTTTCAGAAAAGAAAAAACAGCGACTTAGCAAGTAAACAGATTTGCAAGGTTTCTTCCTAAGATCATACAGTGTGGTACTACCTGTCAGAGCAGAATTATGTTTTTTAGTTTGTATTTTATTATCCTTTTCTGCAAAAAGTGAATCTCCTGGGTTATGGTTCTGTCTCTTGAGGAGTCTACAACACTCTAGAGATTTAGATGGAGATAAATGCTTTGTTGCTATGTTTATCAGAAACCACAAGAGCAAAATAACACACCATTCTCTAATTTCAACACTGACATGAAATGCCAGTGCTTCTCTTCAGGGATTTGCTATCAGAAACATGTCCATAAAAACGTGAAATCAGATCTTGAAGGCTGAACATGACCTTGGAATATAATTGGAAAAAGCTATACAGGTTCTGGGAGAAAGATATTTACAGAAGTAAAGAATACGCTTTTGTGGAAATCTTTAAATATTTGTTTTACTGCAGATTCACACTAAAAAACTGACTCTTTAAAAACACATTCTTGAACCCCTTCCTCATTCTTTTTCCATGTTTTGAATGAAAGCTTCATTTAAATATTAAGACAAATTAAAAGAAGTGGCTCAGAAAAAAAAAAAAAAAAAAGTAATTCAAAACAATGTTTCTCATAGCATAGTTATCCAGGAAAAAAAGGAAAAAAATGTCAAACAGCTTTTTTTTTTTTTCCCAAACATACCTGATGAACTTACTTGAAAAGCAGTAATAATTCCTCAGAAAACAGGCCAGTACAACAATGTGAACAAAGAAGAGACCAGGATACATACAGGTTATCATAATGTGTCAGGTTTTTTGCACATTTCTTCCATGCAAAATACCGGGTTTTCTCAGCTTGTGACTGAAAATATCTTAGGGCTTTAACTTGCATTTACTTAGCAGGCAGCTCTGATAAGTTTAAGACAGCACTGCATGAACTGTTATTATTTTTCTCCCTTTCCTATGTCCTCATGTTGATAAAAACGGTAAAATGAAACACATGCTCACAACACTGTGTGAAGTACAGAAGCTCGTCTTAAGTTCCTCTCCTCGGCCAACAAAGAGAGTAGCATGAATTGACACTGCTTTCCAGGAACACTCATCTTCAGTACAGAACATTTTCCTAGTGTATTGTCTGACTCTTGCTTCATTTGCTGCTATTTATTAAAAACAAGTCTACATCTTCAAGCTAAAAATTGTAATACAACAAGCTAATATAGTCCCTGAAATTTTTTAATAAAATAGCTGAATGTCTAAACAATTGCTTCTAGGTGTAATTAAGAGGTTAGATACATATCCCATCTGCATAGCATCAATGCTGCTATGGTGGTAATAGCTGTTTTGAAGCTCAGTCTGTGCTTCTCATGGGTTTTGTTTCATTAAAACTTGAGTATCCTTATACATTGATGCACTGAGATGTTTGGTTTAAAACCAGTCCAGTCCTAGTTTACTTGGAAAACCTGCTTTTCTCACTTACTCTCAAAATTTAGGAGAAGAGCTTGAATGAATACGTGCTTCTAAGTGTGGGGAGGGGAACCACTGTTACATTGCTGAACTCGCACTGATTTTCTTCTTTCATTCTTCTTACCCCTATGCTGGAGACTACACAAAGGAGAAGAAACATTGCTAATGAAGGGACGTCTGCAGACTGTTAACTGACATGACCAATGAGTGAAAAAATGAGTGGTGTGCAGGAAATGGCAACTAATTGCAGCTAAGCATGTCTCCTCACTCAGGCGATGCTGTGTCAGGGATAGATGAGCTGGCTACTGGAGAGAGGGCACACATCCACAATGCAGTGCAGTGTCGAGGTAGGACTCTAAGGAATGGGGTTAAAGCTGGGTTAATTGCACCTGCCTCTGAGAAGGACTAGCAAGTGTGGGTAGAGCGTGAGCCTAATATGGCTGTAATGCTTTCAGCTCAGCTAAAGCTATGTCAGGGTATCGCTGCACACTGCTGCGTTCACAGTGTTGCCATATTCTTACAGTCTCAACTTGCTTTTTCCCCTC
Source organism: Burhinus bistriatus (assembly GCA_013397275.1). Classification (NCBI taxonomy): domain Eukaryota; kingdom Metazoa; phylum Chordata; class Aves; order Charadriiformes; family Burhinidae; genus Burhinus; species Burhinus bistriatus. The sequence goes on from VYXH01004744.1 coordinate 47,356, forward strand.
CCCCAACCCTCTGACTCATTTGTCTCTCAGTTCCATATTTCCACTATTTTCCTGTTGTGTAATTACATACCATGTAGGGAAATTATTCTGAATAGGCAATGAGTCATTATTTCCCATTAAACATATCTAGGGAAGTAGACATAGTGTTTGCACTTTCTGCAATGATAATTTCAGACCAAAGGTCTACATGTGGATCGAGATACAGATCTGGTATTCTGCGTAATTATATCCTGCTTAGATCTTACAGAGATCATTTAAACAAGGAGCCAAATAACAATTTTCCTAACTTCTTCTTCCCCCAGACAAGATATGGATTCTAGAGGGAACCAAAGCATTTTTGGTTTCCACTTGCTTCTGAACACTTTGCCTCTGAAACAAAAGTATCTAATGTGAAAAGGGGCAAAGAGCAGGTGATCATTGGTACAATACAGAATATGCTTGTTAGGATGCCTTTTCATGGTTGTGATTTCCATTTTCTTTATTACTTATTATATTCTAACAGCTTTCTCTGCAACGCATGGAACATTTTGGTTAAGTCCATGGTAAACCTCCAAGGAAGTCTATAACTTCCCTTAAATTCTTTCTGGAGCCAAATGTTTATGCTTAATTATAAATTGCTACCCTCTTTCTTTCCATTTGAAATTCTCCAACTATTCTAATTAGGCTTCCCCAAAGGTCAGAAAACATTAATAATCTGGGCACAGTCTGGCTTTTTGAAGTGCTCAGAAATATACTGTTAGTGCTATTTGAGGAAACATAAGAGAAACCCAGCTGCCCTGGCTAGCACAGAATAATTAATAATAATAGCTATGTAGTGATGACAGATCCAGGTTAATTGCATACTAATTAAAGGCTATAGTAAAGCAAATGACTGTTTGCATTTGAAATAATGGCTCATGGCCACAGTAACTCACAGAAATGTGCTGTGTCCTCTTGGCAAAATCTCAAATGGGAATGAAATTCATTTGAGACAAATACACGTGATCTAGTCTGAAAAGTCAAGAGCTTTGAGAAGCTATCTGCAGTGAGACAGCGACAGTTGTTAATGAAGAAGAGTTTGATATGAACTGAAGTTAAGTTCTGAAAGAGTGAATGGAGAGAGTGGCTGGCAGAGCTGGGAGTCAATCAAAAGATAATTAACGGAGAGTGCAAAGTATGAGAAACTATTCAGCATGAAGAATCAGATCTTTAGTGAGGGGCAAACAAGGAAGGAGCCAGGAGAGGAGTCCCTCAGTTAGCTATTCCTGGATGCTTAGAAAGGAAATTTTGGAGCTTGTCAGTCGAAGAATGGCTGGCTGAAAACAGAGTGCTGGCCAGGTAAGAACTATATTAGAACTCACTGCTGTTCAGAAAACTAGTTTGAGGCTTTACCTGAGGGGTTTTTCCATGTGCTGTGAGTGAGATAAAGTAAAAGGGATAACAGGCTGGAGATTTCTGGGGAGGAAGAACATCTGATACATTGAGTAATCAAAAGCTAAACTGAACACTCTGAAGAACTTCTCATGCTAGTATGTTTGGGGAAATAGTAAAGATGCCCAGGAGGAGAACTTGCAGTCAGGCACTACTAAGTACATAGACTAATCGTAGGTTGCCATCCTGGATTTCTCCTGCTCCTGATTCTTATTAGACTTTGGCTACATCCAACCTAGAGGCACTCCTTTGATGAGAGGAAGCAAAGGCATATAGGAACTGAGAGAAAAGAAGAAAGAATTGGGTTTGTATCTAGTGGTTAGATTCAAGTACAGCTGAAATTCAAAAAGGTTTGGATTATATATGGTTTTATTTGCAGAACAATTCAATAGAGAAATACAAAGTTTGAAATAAAATAAAAAAACCAGTGAAATGAAATAGTGACGTCATTAAAAAAAAAAAAAGAACTGTTATAATGATACTTACTTGTGCTCAGTTTTAGCCTACAGGCTCTACTGACATGCCTCAAGGCCCAAACCTCTCCGTCAGAACCTTGCTAGAATGCGTAGTCCTGTAGTCATAGAATCATAGACTTTGCGTTGTATTGAAAGTAGGACTGAGTTTTCCCTGTAAAACAGTAAAGGATGTCACAGAGGATTTGCCCTGGAATACCTCATCCTGGAAAAGCTATCAATATCTCTTCATTGTGGATATAGATGGAATGAGAGGCAGTCAACTGTAAACAAATTCTAACCCTAAAATTCTAACTTGGTTTCCTTTGTACATGACTGCAACTCTTAGAGCAGGTCATATATACGTGGGGGTTTTAATACTGTAAAAAAAAGTGTATGTTGGATATCTCCTTATGTTCATTTTAGTGTTTTGTTATTTGATTGAACTAAGAAAATAATAAATAAAAACATGTAAAATTATTCTGTACTACACTGGAATAGGCAAAGTAATACACAACTGATTAAGAAATCGTGAATATTCTAATTACTATATCCTGTAGAAAAAAAAAAAAAAAATGTGGCTATCTTTCAGAATTTATTGTGATGAGCAAAATACTTAATCCAAATTAAGTTTTGTGAGACTGTTCCATTACTCTTGTTTTTATAGTCCAAACTAATGTAAACTTTAAATACAAATATGTTTATACTTGGTAATAAGGTAATAACTGAATTAGAGCCATTAGAGTTTCAGAAAATTTGGCCATATAAAATTGTGTAGTCAAAAATAGTCTTTAAAAAGGTCTTTTTTAGCCAGAAAAATAAACTGTATTACTTTATCAGGTGGCTAGACCTGCAGCTGATGTTAGTTGATATAGTAAATGGACTCAGCAGTGAAATGGTGACAGATTATCAGTTGAAGAGTTGGTCCAAGCTGATCAGCAAAGTATTAAATACATGATGTGTCTTATATAGGTATGCTGTTTTGTCTGTAAAACTCTACAGCACCAACTGCAGCTTTTTCCACTGTTTTATTATGCCCTCTTTTTTTTTCAAGATAAAAAGAAATGACTCAAAAATTCATCTTGCTCTTGCAGTTGAGCTGCTGAGAACGTGTTTTAAAATCATTAATAACAGGATATTCAGTTCTTCTAGCGGCTTAAGTGAACTCAAACTACGGGGTCAGAATTTAAAAAAGGAAAGATGACTTCATGCACTTTGAAATCAATGTGCATATCTGAGAAACCTTGAATAGGCAGAAGCAGCTAATGGGGCTGAAACTTTGCAGGACCTGAGCTAGATAAATGACCTGCAGCCTACAAAGCCGCTCATTTTCTAATATACACAGTGACAAAAGATTAGGATATAAGTGGCAAGCTTATTTAAGCAGAAAGGAAAAGTATAGTTTTGCTGTTCAAGGCATTTGAGGTATATTTTGTCTGAGGAATAAGCTATTCACAAAAAGAAAAAAAAAATTGAGAGCAACCTGAAACCCACTGAGGCAAATGATGAAGGGTAATCAGTTACTGCTGATATTAAGAAACTGTTTTTACAGGTCAGGAATTTAAAGAGATCACATCTGAAAAACACAAAGAAAAGTACTACCAGAAAACAATTAAATGATAAAGTAAAACAACAACAATATCCATTTACCCCCAAATTCTAGAACAGTTAGAGAGGCGTACTAAAAGCAATGATTTACAAGTCTGGAGATATGCTCTGTACCTTCTCCTCCCTCCCTCCTCCCCCAGAGAAAAAGATTTACAGTGCCAGAACCTCAAAAATACTTTAAAGGATATGTTTAACAACACAGCTTTCATTTTGGCTTTGTAAGTAACAAACAGGCCACTAACCAACAGATATGAGCCCAAAAGAACTATTAATACAGAAATTGGTGCTGTAGTGTGAACAAGGTAAGTCCTCCTTATGGTATTGAAGCAATACTATCTTCATGAGTGAGATAGGACAAGTAGATGGGCCAACTATTCTGACAGACAGAGGAAATACTATGTTAATTGTAGGGACAATGAGAAATCTCAATTTTTACCTGAAACTAATAGTGAGTCTAAAATCCTTAGAATCTTTAAATTTTGCAGAAAAAATAATAAATTAATGTATGTTGGTGACATAAAATAATATTTTAGAGCAAATGAGATTAAAAAAAGATATCCAGATGTTCCCAAAGATATAGAAAACCTGTCAAGGCCTTGTAAAAGCAAGCTATCAGCAGAAAATCATGCCAGCAGTATGAACACTGCTGTTAACTATGATGCTTGACACGTGGAATATGAGGCAGTTTAATAAACTGACTAATAAATTGACTGATGACCAGTGAAAAGAGTTTCCTAAATATATAGAGTAGAAAAGAGAAACTTCAGTCAAAATGTGTGTTAGCCCAGAAGAAAAATAATAGAACAGTACTTTTGAAATAGTACAGCATCGATACCCCAGTTCAGCATTACTTGGACAGTCTTAGCTCTTAATTCATCAAGATACTTGCCAATCAGACTGCAATAAGTAACTCCAGGTAAATACTTTCACTACACTGCTCCTTACTAGAGTTTTGAAAGGCCACTCCTCAGTGGCCTCATTAATCAGGCAAGGGAAGCAGGAGACCTGCATGGTTGAGCAGGGAGCTTCTGAAAAAGCTCAAGTGGAAGAATGAAGTTTACAGTAAGTGGAAGAAGGCACTGACCACTTGGGAAGCTTACAAGAATGCTGCCAGAGTACGCAGGGACGAAATCAGGAAAGCCAAGGCCTCCTTGGAATTAAATCTGGCAAGGGATGTCAAGGTCAACAGGAAGGGTTTCTTCAAGTACATCGGAGGCAAAAGGAAAAGTAGAGAAAATGTGGGCCCGCTGTTGAATGAGACAGGGGCCATGGTGACAGATGATGCAGAGAAGGCGGAAATACTGAATGCCTTCTTTGCTTCAGTCTTTACTGCTCAGGCCAGCCCTCAGGAGCCCCAGACGTTACAGGTAACAGAGAAAGTCTGGAGGAAGGCGAACTTTCCCTTGGTTGAGGAGAATCAAGTTAGAGATCAGTTAAGTAAACTGGACATCTGCAAGTCCATGGGTCCTGATGGGATGCACCCG
>VYXH01004744.1:52668-65156 GCA_013397275.1 Burhinus bistriatus
CAAGAAGGCCAATGGCATCCTGGGGTGCATCAAGAAGAGTGTGGCAAGGAGGTCGTGGGAGGTTATCCTCCCCCCCTACTCTGCCCTGGTGAGGCTGCACCTGGAGTACTGTGTCCAGTTCCAGGCTCCCCAGTTCAAGAAGGACAGGGAACTGCTGGAGAGGGTACAGCAGAGGGCTACAAAGATGATTAGGGGGCTGGAACATCTTTCTGATGAGGAAAAGCTGAGGGACTTGGGTCTTTTTAGTCTGGAGAAGAGAAGGCTGAGGAGGGATCTCATCAATGCCTATAAATACTTAAAGGGAGGGTGCCAGGAGGATGGGACCAGTCTTTTTGCAGTGGTGCCCAGTGATAGGACAAGAGGGAATGGGCAGAAACTTGAACACAGGAAGTTCCATCTAAACCTGAGGAGGAACTTCTTTACTTTGAGGGTGGCAGAGCACTGGAACAGGCTGCCCAGAGAGGTGGTGGAGTCTCCAACTCTGGAGATATTTAAAACCCACCCGGATGCCGTCCTGTCCCACCTGCTCTAGGTGTCCCTGCTCTGGCAGGGCGGTTTGACTAGATGATCTCCAGAGGTCCCTTCCAGCCCCTGTGATTCTGTGATTCTGTGATTCTGTATCACCTGCAGAAGGAAAATGTCAGGAAAAAAATCTGCAAGCATATCAGGAGAACCAACAGGATGCAAAGTCACTGGCGGTAGATAACATGAGGGTCATGTAAAAATTCTCTTCAGAGAACATTACATCAAATTGAGAGCTCTCCAGGAGAAATCACCACCTATTAGCAGTCTAACAATCACCTTTTGAAAATACTCATATAAGTGGCACTTTAACCTTCAAAATAGAATTACACCACACCAGGACCATCTTCACCAGGAACACCATTTGTAATGAGATGCTTTTACTGGACTTAATCAGAAGGATCAGAAAGTAAGGGCTTGTCCCCAGAAGTTTGACTGTTTGTACTGGCTTCAGTCTATCAGACTACCTCAGAAATATGTGCAAATCTGAAATAAGAGAATACCAAGGCCCACCAGGATATTTAAGATATTTACCCCAGTTCAAAGCATGCCTGTGAAACCTCAGGCTGTACCTCAACTTAAATTAATGAACTGCTGTGTGGGCTTCACTGCGGCTGCTAACAATACTGAGACTTCTCTCAGAACCTTCTGTTGGACCTGTGTAAAACTTGGGTACCTGATTCTGCTTTGAATCAGCAGAACAAACCAGACCATATAAATTACACATGAGGTAATGTAAGATACTACTGAGATAAAAAACACATTTGCACTGCTCCTGGTAGTGCCACCCAATGCATAGTAGAAACACAATTGTTAATGCTTGTACAATAGATAAAAGTAACTATAATTCTGTTCAAAAAATTTCTTCAAATCTGCACTAAAGGGTTTAATGTACTTCCAGCACAGCATGTCGGGATTCTGCTTTGTTATGCTTTCTGAAAGAAAGGTTTAGGCTAACAGTTTCCTTTCTCACACCTGTGAGATTGTGATCACTCCTGCAGAATTTGGAGATTTCCATCAAATGCTGGCAAGTCCAATGCTTATGAGTCATACTGGGATTACCTGGATATATTTACCACTACCCACAAAACTGATGCTGAGCATTTGTGAATCCAATCTAAAATGCTGCTTAATGCTAGAGAGGAGTTAGTCCTGAGTTTTACAGAACAAAAGGATAAAGCCTCTTTTAATGGAAAGCACGCTATTGGCTAGATTTTACACACTAGATTTTGAACCTGGTACAGAGTTTAAGGAAATATTGTCATTTGATTTCAGTTTGGTTACTGTGATGTGTTCGCCTTGGCTGGCTGCCAGACACCCCACCAGCCACTTTCTCCCTACCCCTCCTCAAAGGACAGGGGGAGAAAATAAGATTAAAAGGTCATGGGTAGAGATAAAGACAGGAAGATCACTTATCAGTTACCATCACTGACGAAAGAGACCTGGCTTGGGGAAACATTAATTTATTGCCAATTGAAACTGACCTGGATGGTGAGAAACAAAGACAAAAACTAAAACACCTTCCCCTAATTCCCCTTTTTCCCAGGCTTAACTTCATTCCTTCATCCTGAACTCCTCTACGTCCTCTCCCCTAGGCAGCGCAGGGGAACAGGAGGAGCTGCAGTCAGGCCATAACGGCTCCTTTTCACCACTCCTACCTCCTCATGCTTTTCCCTGCTCCAGCCTGGGGCCTTCCCAGGGCCTGCAGTCGTTCAGGATAAGCTTGCTCCAGCGTGGGCTCTCCATGGGCTGCAGCTTCCTTCAGGGCACGTCCACCTGCCCCGCCGGGGCCTCTGCCGGGGCCGCGTCTGCGGGGGGGCGCCCGGAGCCCCTCCTGCCCTCCTCCTGCTCTCCCCTCGGGGCTGGCAGGGCCGTTTCTGCCCCGGTTTCCCTCAGCCCTGGCTGCCGGGCAGCGTTTCGCCCTTTCTGAGACCGGCTTTCCCCGCGGTGCCCGCCCGTGGCTGAGGGGCTCAGCTGTGCCCTGCGGTGGGGCCCTTGGAGCCGGCTGGAACCGGCTGTGGCCGGCACGGGGCAGCCCCAGCCAGTACAGTTTCAAATCTGTTTTCTATTCTCCATTCAATTCACAGGTTGAAAAGTCATTTCAGCTACAAGGCTTCACAGAGGCACGTACTAGATACTGTCTTCCGCTGGTGGTTTAAGACAGGCATTTTCTTTGAGCTGGCACCTAAGGATCAGCCCCGCGGGTCTGCCATCTTCTTGAATGGATTATGATGTTAGGTACAGGTCTTCTTTTTGACCCTGTCCTCTCCTTAGCCTCCTGAACATAATTATATAAACAGGAAATTTTTAATCTCCTGTGAGTCTGAAAATCAGCTGGCTCAAGATACTACATAATAAAACCTATGCTGAATGTGTGGTGTCTGACGGTAAGTAGTCCTTGTTTCTGTCTGGGCCTGTAATCGTTACAGTTATGATACAAGCATTTCTCTTCATGTAAAATGCTCAGTAAGAATGTGTTCCTCCAAAATATTGTAACATTTCCTTTTTTGTTCATAATTTTTACAACATATACTTGGAGAACTACTTTTATATACTTTCCTGATAAAGAAAGTGTCTTACTCCTAGCTCAAGTTATTGCTAGATACAGCCAACTTAAACCTTGTTAACAAGAACAACGACAAAAGAGTGAAGGGAAGATACTACAAAAAAATAAGATAGTAAAAACCAATATTAGGTGTTTTGACATACGAGCACTATGTAACCAGAAGTGACTTTCGTAAAGCTCTCACAAGGTGGAGGCAGGATTTTTTTCTAAATAAAGTATTTTTCTGAATAAAGCATCACAAGCTCCAACCAGACTTTCCAATCAAGTGCAGACCTCCACAGTTAAGCCTGACTATTAATTACAAACAAAAACAACAACAGAGCCAAGTTTACAGATTATTTCATATTACTGACAAAATACTGCACGGATAAAATACACTTCCAGGCAAACTGACCACTAAAGAAAGTGATGGAGAGCAAGTATTGTTCTTTGTTCTTAGGACAAAAGTGTTTCACGGTTTGGAAACAACCTGCTCAGAACTCAAGCTAACTCAGCTTCCCCTTCCATAAAATCATGGTTTAAGTCTGCAGTTTTCTTCCAAACCACTATGTTTTATATTAACAATTTTGAGTACCGTGCAATACCTGCATTTTTGTTCTCTGCACAGTAATGCAAAATAGCATTTATTCTAGGACAGGATGACTGCAGAGAAATACACATCCTTAAATAACAGTGTATAGACAGGTTAGTTTTTAAAGTGTTTTTTCATACACCCTTGGGGTACTGAAGCATACGGGTACAAACTGTGTTCTAGTCTACATCTCTGGATGCATCACTCCAACCCCCATTAATGGCTCTCTCTGAACCATTTCATAATCTGTTTCTTAGTGTCTTTAAGCAGAACAAATTGATATGATTTTCTGCCAAAATCAAGATCTCCAGTATATTTTCCTAAGAATTTGTGCCAATGACCCAGGAACTCTGAATCACACGGCAAGTACAGCTCTGACAAAACTTCAGTCTTTTTGAATATCCTTTTGTTCTGTGCAACTAACATAGTATGCTAAAACACTCAACAAAATTTCCATATTTTTTAGGTCTGACTGACATCTGTTTCATCACTGACAATTTTTAATCATCAAAAGTTGCAAGGTGTATCTTGGTCATCTGCCCCTGGCCAAGGAAATGCTGCTTAATCTCGAGTGAATCTTTTATTTCTTCTCTGCAGTTGCCACTGTTGCCCTCTAAACTGGGTCGTGCAGCTTGATGAAGGGTGCACTGCTGCTCCAGATACCCAATTCCTGTATTTTTATTAGATATGACTGTTCTGACTCATAGCTCTCTGGGACTTTTTCTCACCGTTCCTAACTGAAAGTAAGTACTGTCAGCATAAAACAGGGACCCAGGCTGGAGCTGTTAATTATCTGAATATACAAAAATATCTACTGTTTGAATGAAAAGTAGCTCCATGTCTTTTAAAGAAATTGTTGATTCATGTTGTAAGCATCCATCTTCTGTGTTAATACTCTTGTAGATGCTTGTGGAACAGTGAGAATTGTCCATTGCCCATTTATTACAAACCCCACACTTCTGTTGAGAAAGAAAATCAGACAAATAGAGAATTTTTTGTCTTTTCTTATAACTAGAGAAGGCAGAAATAAAAGGTAGATTTTTTAGAGAAATACATTGGAAATCTTACAGGAGGAAATGGATACTGATTTCATCAGTATTTCTAGACCAAAAAAACCCCAGTTTAAAATATTCAAAGGAAATCCTCAAGTTTTTTTGTTTTTGTTTTTGTTTTGTTTGTTTGTTTTTGTTTTGTTTTGTTTTGTTTTTTTTTAATTGCCCAACCCTAACTTAATATCATTTGTGTATCCATACCACAGAGCATTTTTTCTGTAGTTCTGGTAATTCCTCCTTCCTTACCCTTAAAAGTGACACAGAATACTAGTTTTGCTTCAGAAGTTACAGAAGTTAATACTGCTCTGGAAGTACATTGGTATATTCTCCTTGAATTAATAGATTGAAAGCTGACAGAAGATTTATCTGGTAGAAGTATTGATAGGGCTTTTTTCTTCTCACAGGACTCTTTCTACAATTTGGCTGGAGTAGAAGGGTTTGCCAAAGAAGGGAGTTCTGATGAGTATCTTGAAAATACATAGATAAAATTTGATATATTGTGAGTTCTTGCAAATTAAATGATGTCCCTGCATTTTTCACTTAATATCTTCTGTCAAAAACTTTTTACTACTTCTGTTGCTCACCTAGACTTTTTGGCATATATCAGAACAGAGGAGTACAGCTGTGTCTTTCTGGATAGTGAATACCTGTAAAGGAAGCTGATGAGACTGAGCTTTGATACACTCACTGTATTAAAATTTTCATAATAGAGGCATCAATAAATTAAGTCTGGAAATAGAGAAGGAACCAGCAAAGAAATTCGAATGCACAGATCAGACTTTCACATGGACATGAATTACATGATTTCACTGTATGTTTTTATTTAAAAAAGATCAAAACAGCTAATACTATATTGTAACTCTTCTCCAGTTGTTTCTGTGTCCCAGAAGATAATAATAATTGGCTAACATCACTTTCTGAACCTCTTAACCCCTTTTTACCTTAAAAATATATCATATGCCTTGGGAAATTATTGTTTCCATTCCTAGTCACTTTGGTATTCTTTGTATTCTAATACCATCAGGGCTTTAGATTGTCTGCACCATATGGATTTGACAAACTCCTCAACTTTTGATTAAATCAAAACAGAATGCTACACCTCTGGATTGCATATAATGTACTGTTGAAAAAGAAGTACCTCCTGAATAAACAATAGGCAAGGTTTTGCACAATTGAAATCAATAATACATTCACAATTGGGTTCAGGTGGAACAGAAAGTTCTCTACACAGCACTTGAAAAATATTTGAACATAAAAGATTTAAAATTTCCAGATATAAATAAATAGATGTGGCAAACAAAATCTAACAGAAATACTAAATGGATCTTGATTTTGTTTTTCATTGGAAAGTATGTTGAAACTATGCACACAGAGAAAACTATTACCAGCATTGTATTAATGTACATTCATTGATGGATGAATAGATCCAACAATTTGTGCTCTTTGAGTAGGCGATAAAGTAGTAATTCAGCATCTTGAGCAAAATGCAGCAAAATGTCATTTGCAGTGGAAAAATGTTATTTTAACGATATATTTATTTAGTCCTTTTTATGGTGCAGATTTTGGCCCAAAACAGACTGCTTAATGATCAGAATAGTTTCATGAATATGTAACACATTGTCTTCTTTCTACTGTCTTTAAAGGGCCAGCTAGGTTGACCATTGCCATCTACATTGTACCTGTGGGAAGTTAGATGAGAAAAATGTCACTTTTTGCATGTGAAATTCTTACAGATGTAACCAAGACTGTGCTAATGTAGCAAAGGTGGCAGATGCAATGTATATGCTAAATGCTGGCTGCAGTACCCAGGGATTTTTCTATGGGTTAGTAAGCAGACAAGTAAGCAGAGGGTGATTGCTCAAGCGATACTACTGGAATATATTCAGCTCAGTCACTATAGCCACAATAGCTGGGACAATTCAAAAGGAATATAGTCAGTGTCAGGAACTGAGCTGGCGTTTTGTCTTCTCGTGGCTACCAGAGGAGCCCTTGTTTGGCAGAAAATCAAAACAGTAGCAGTGGTTTTGGTGTTTATACAAAGTGTTTATGACCACAGCTACAATTTTGTTCCATATTAGAAGTAAGTTAAAAGATATTGATGATTAGTTTTAGCTGTCATCATATTAAGGTCAATAGGTTTTTCACTGTATTATTAAGGTTTTTCTCTGAATTCTGTGTCTTGGTCCTGAGGGTACCACCAGCCCCGACTGTCCCTGCCCAGCCCCTGGCGCTCCCCCCACCTGCCCAGGGCCCAGCACCCCATGTCAGCCCCCCAGGACCATCATCCTCTGCCCCAGTGATGCCACAGTAGGGTTGGTCTCCAGCTCCCCACAACCCTGCCCTGCCACAGGCCCCCCAAGCTGGGCTGTCCTGCAGGCCCACATCTCGGCCTGGCCTCGGCCCGCCCCCATCCCCATGGAGGTCCCCGATGCCGAGGGCTGGGGCTGTCCCTCTGCCTTGGGGCTGCCCTGCTTCTTCCTGGGGTGCTGGGACAGGCCCTGGCTGTCAGGCCCTGCCCTGACCAACCTGGTGGAGCCCCTGATGCTCAATGCCCCAGGGAGCTGCTGGCCCCCACAGTGCCCTGATGGGATTTCAGTCTCTGGCCACATGAAAACCAATTCACTATCATTTCTGCCAGCCCCCCCAGGGTCTCAATATTCTGTGCTTTCATTTCAGTAATTCCTCACATCAGATATACACTCATGTTTCAACCCCTCACTCCACCCCACCCCCCAAAATCTTGCTCAAACTAACTATACTGTACACCTGAAGCTTTTAAAAGCAAATGACAAGGGAATGAAAATAAATGTCTTCTTGTCAAATGAGACCCATGAAGCCACATGTTAGTTTATCTTTCTTAAGGCAATGCATCTAATTGCTGAGCAGTCAGTAAAGCATTATTTAAGAATTGTCCTAAGTAATTAAATTAGGCTACTCCAAGTTTGCTTAAACACACATTAATCTTTCATAGTGACATCAAATTTGCAAACACCTTAGGGAAAAATTCTGCAGTAAATCATTTGTAAATGTAATAAACGTTTAACCCGTAAAATAACAGAGGAGGTAGAATACTTCAAAGCAGTTCTGGTTTACTTCTTTTTTTTCCTTGACTAAAAAAAGTTAATCAGAGCTGCTTAATAATTTCATTGTATCATTCATGCACAAAGTCTACTGTGTTGTATTTGATTGATAGAAAAAGGGGCAATTTGTATATGTTTTAAACATAAAACTTTTTTTAACAGTTCACATTTTAAAAGTTCAAATTCTCCTCGTTGTATTCAGTAAAGTGCAAAGAAGCTGCCTTGTTTTCCCACTCCAATTTAAAACTGGTAGTGGGAGAAACTTAATTATGATTCAAATACTGGTTATTGGCAAAAGTATATAGATTATAAGCTATAATGCAAGAAATACTACCTTCTGGTGCCATGGGCTGAGACTAGACTTAGAGACATGACTGGGGGTGGAAGGTAATTTAGCAATATCACTTCTAATATTTGTGTTCAGCCTGAGTTAACTTTGCATGCAGTTTCCTCTCAGTGTGAGGCAAACAGTGGCATTAAAAAGTTACACAGCAAGTCTGTGCCACTCCTCTTGAAACTTGGCATGGTGCACCTGGGCTGTACAGTGTGTGGGCTTTCTCCTCCAGGTAGCTGAGCCAAAGCACTTCTTAGAGGAATCAGTAGTAGCTATGACTGCTTTGTCAGGTGGCACTCATCATCTCACTGAATTAGACACTGTGAGGAACAGCATCAAAGTGTACCAGAAACTGAAACTGCCACACTGTGTTCTGGAATGAGACAAGTGGGAAATACATGCTATGGGCATGACCATACATTGAAACGAGGTTCAGAATTTGCATGCATTTTCTATTTTCTGCGAACAACCCTATGGAAATCACTTTTTGTATGTGAGTACTTCATATGAATCCGTCTATTTTTGTTTCTGTAAGTCAAACACATGGTTTTGTAATCTAGGTTTTGTATCACTTATTTGCGGAAGTGACGGTGTGAAGAAGTGAGCCCGCAAATGACTATGTCTGTATCCAAACTGAAGAGTAGATGTGTGCTACAACATCAGCTGGGTTTTTCATTGATCGGGGGATACTCCACATATTCTGTGACCAGCCCAGGCCACATTATATCATCCTTTTAACATACCCTAAGATTTCTTCTTTATAAGTACCAGGATGCAAGCAGAGCACAAACATGATACGGAAATGAGAAGAGCTTCTGTGTCCTGCAAGTCTCTGACTATGAGTACAGTAGAAAAGAGTTTGGACAAACGGAAGTAGATTTGTAGCACAAATGCTGATGCTGAGAAACTGATGTCCATGTTGTAGCTGTCTACTACAGAGTACAAGATCTGGTGCTGAGGATCTGACACGCATGCTATACACATTTCAAACGCTTTCTTTGTTTGATTTTATTTTTTCAAGCTTCAAACTAGTTCTAGACCGGTTCCATTAAGTGGCATTAAAAGCAATCCTGAAACACTTTCTGGCTTAAAGCTATCCCTAGAGTGAACCAAAGCCTAGTAAACGGGAATTATCAGAAACTTTGATTCAGAAGCAGTCGTGATTTGAACTGCTGTCTTCACGTAGATACATTTGCAGTCAACAAGTTAGTAACACACAACTAGAAATTAGATTAACATCCCATGAAGAAAATTTCTTTTAAAATTAGGCAGTACAATCTGAATGAGACAATAGAGCTGGTCTTATCAATATTCAGGTGTATAAAAGTTCATTATCTAGTTTACATTAATTGTTTATGCTTCCAATACAGATAACAGGAACAGAGATAAGTATGGTGAATAAAAAAGATTGGGTGTATCATCATTGTCTTAGAATGGGTGAAATTATCTTTTGGATGTAACAAACTTCTTTCATTGACATTAGAGAAGTCTAGAGCAATGACAAGGTGCCTAATTTTTAAGCGGCTCAAAGAAGATGGTGTGAGCCCCAGTTCTAGCAACATCTTTTAAGAAACAGTATGAGCTTTAAGTTCTCACTGCTTTTTGGTGACTTTATGCTGAAGGCTATATATATATATATTTAAAAAAAAAAAAAAGTCTGTAGTTTGGAAACAGTGTTGGCAGTTTCTGATTTTCAGAAGAAATCATGCTCTTTTGAACTTTGAGGAAAATGGATGAAGTCAGCCAGTGGTTCAGTTGCACAGCTGGTGTGCTGGAGATGTTTACCATAGTTTCACAAGTAACTAAGAACTAAACTGAGCTCATGGGTGAAGTACTAGTATTAAATGTTCACACACAGAAGTGTTTCAGGCCTTCAGATGGGATGGAGGGCCAACTGTGTCAGGTTTCATACAAAGTTAATAAAAAACAATAACTCTAAAAAAAATAGAAAGAAAGCCTTTGTGAAAGGAGACTTTTTGGGGCATAGTTTTCCACTTACAATAATGTATAGAGGATTTCAATGCAGTAGTTCACTTCCTATAGAGCAGACTTTCTCATTTCAGTGACTGTTAATCAGTCATAAAGGGAACACAATGCTAGATCTCCATAGGACTCCTCAAACCAGCTTATTGTGCTTATGCTTAAGAATTCAATGATTAATCCTTTCTGCTTCCTTCTGACAAAAACTTTATCAAAACTGATGTGTCAGAATGTTTCAGCTTCAGTGAAACAGCATTTTTTCCTGTCTCACCAGGTCTATTTATCATGTTCATGTCAATGTTAAATTTGCTGATGAAAAATGTAATTTGAACTGACATAAAGTTTTCTGAAAAGACCTGTCCAGAATTTGTAACTTAAGAAAACCTTTGCTATCTGTAATCCTATACATTAGCAAGCAAAACCTGTTTCAGGGACTGGGGAGACTCCAACACTACTCATGGGACTATCCACTCATATGTCCAGTGGTAGTCTATAGTGAGACATTCCCAACAGTACTGCAAGATCTAGAGCACGCAAAGAATTTGCAAGAAACAGAAGTAATTCCGAGGGAGCGGGACTGCACCACAAGGGAAGACTAAGAAATATCTCATATTAGGAACTGTCTTTTGGGTGTGTATAGAATTTGCAGGAGGATGCTTATGAGGTTCTTTTTGGCGATGCTTGTACTTTACTGTATTTTAGGTCTTTTGCTAAACATTGGCCCTTTTACCTGGCATAAAGAGTTCAGAGCAAGCATAAGAATCCCACACTTGCCTTTTATATTAATTTCTAGACTCTGTTGATTGTATAAAAGTCAATAATAGAGCTCCTAGTTTTTCAGCAGGATCAAGATCTGAGTATTTTACTTTCCTATGAATTTTGCTTGAATATAGACTCCAATAAAGGACTCTGCATTTTTTATATTAGAAGCCATAAGAAAAATTGTTTGCCTAATTAGAATGGAGATAAAATGTTCATTTTCATAAATATAACACAATGTTTATTTGTTGATGAAACAACATCTTCATTACAATAATAATGCATTTTAATACAATTTTATTATCATAAGCCTAATAATTTAAGGGAGAGGAAAGCCATTTTCTTCAGCATGGGTCCCACATGGTCTTGTACTAAGACAAAATACAATTACACATCTCAGATGAGGATTTGATAATAATTGTGACAGACAGACAATAGCCTGGTAATAAATGACGATTTCATAACCAAGGTGCATAAGGGAAATTTCTTTCACCTTTAGGAAAAAAAAATCATCCCAGCCAGATGATTTAACTTCAAGAGCAATGAGTGGACAGGATCATAGTGAATGAATGCTTTAAAAGTTATTTTCCTTGAGAACAACTCAGCTATTCAACAATCTTTCCTAATACGCTGAGATTTAACAATCAGGTTGACTAGTTGTGGAGGGTGTTTGAGTCTGTTATTTTGCCTTCATCTGTCTTCCTCTTGCTCCAAAGGAGTAGTAAAAGAAGTTGTGTCTATATCTTTGTTAAAATGTCACTACAGCTCTGTAGATGATCTACAAGCATGCAGTCTAACTTAGTTTGGTTTATGGGCAATGTAGGTCTAGTTACTTTAAACAAAATTTTTGTGTGAAATTCTTTCTTCCTCCCTAATCTTACAGAATACACTTTTGAATGGCTGTATCAAACAGTTCAACCCTAAGGAGAGAGGTTCACTGGAGAA
Organism: Burhinus bistriatus; assembly: GCA_013397275.1. Lineage (NCBI taxonomy): Eukaryota > Metazoa > Chordata > Aves > Charadriiformes > Burhinidae > Burhinus > Burhinus bistriatus. Next base: position 64,478 of record VYXH01004744.1, read on the forward strand.
AAGACCAAAAGATTTAATGGTATATTAGCCTGTTAGCTTCGGGATATGATTCCCTCAGGTGAGAGTTCAGATCCTTTGAGTCTTCTGAGTTACTGCTAACAAAAAGTAAATTATTACAGTATCAACTCTACTGCAATGCTATTAAACCTTTTTGACAAGGCATCTGAGGGATTCCATAATGTTGCTGTTGAGGGCAAGAGTCTCTTTTTCTGCCCATATTAATACCCATCTTGCAATGCTTAAGGAGGCAGAGCTTCTGCTTGGGTTGAACATTGTTCCCTGGAAGAGGCTGTAGCAAAACCAACATTGAGCATGCTTGGACTTCATTGTGATTTGAAGTGCTGCTATGTTCAGACAACCTTCTCTTTGTCTGTTACTCTTCCGAGATCCCCAGGAGCTCTGTTCTGGGATTTTCCTGAGAGGAAGCCCCACAGGCTCCGTGGGGCTAAAATGCAGACTGCTTCCAATATTTCTCCCTCCCCGGCAGAGAGGCAAAGCAAGTATCAGTAATATTGCTGCTGTTTTGGACACAGGTTATGGGTACCAGAGCATGACAAAGTAAACTGGAGATGAGAAAGTCTAAGTTCAAATGCACTGGATTGTGCAGAGCAAGGCACAGCACTAGTATTGCTACAGAGAACGCAGCAATGTAGTAATATCATGTCCTGGTTTGAGGTAA
>VYXH01004754.1:4224-16514 GCA_013397275.1 Burhinus bistriatus
TTTTTTTCTGGGAAGCCGGGCCTCCCAGGAGTCTCAGAGTCCCTCATTCAGGGCTACCTGTTTACAGCTCACCGAACAGAAGGACCTAAACAATCCTATATTGTACGCCTAGTGCTTCCTTAAACTTAGGCCTCCACAATGGCATGTTTTCAGAAGCTGGGCAGAATAAGTTAAAGGCTGGCTTTATACTCATTAAGTGTTCTGCTTGTACTGTCTTCTAATTACATGGCAGGGCAACAATGTATTTTTTTTTTCAATGGAGTTCTTTGGAGCAGTTAATTTGCTGCCTGTACTAAATGCCCCAAAACATTAATTAGTGTGGAAGGAACCCTAATTTCCTCGGCGGCTTTCCTCTCCATTTACTTCCCTTGTTTTCACATAGGCTTGGATGAGCCTCTATAATGAAATTACCTCATTAATGCCTTTATTCTTGCAGAGTAACTCATTCAAGATCTACCATTTAGTTTTAATTTAATGCTGTCAAAAGCAAAAGGTGCATTCATGTCTTTGATTAGTGCATTTTTTTCTCTCTAAAGAGTGGACAGATTTAAATTATTAAGATGGCAAGTAGTGAGTTATAATTGGATACAAGCAGCACTTCAGTGAATATTAAATGCTTTCAAAGCCTGGCCTATGTGGTCTGCTGACTATTAATTGTGTCCAGTGAGTTATTCTGTGGGTTTTGAATTAACGGCACCTTAGCTACTGTGAAGCAAATTAAGTTTAATTTTGTTTATAAAAAACGGTGAAGTTGCGTTTATCAACATGACATTTAGTTGTAGCAGAGTTCAGTTTTCCCTATTATCCTGTACTGACCTCATTGCTTGGTTAGTACTGCTAACATAGGGTCTCATCCTGTACTTCACAGCCATGCGAAGTCTAGCTGGAGACTTGCCTATGTCTGGCCAGCAGGATAAGGCCTTTTATTTGCAAGAACTACTGAGTTGAAATATTGTCAAACAGAAACCACCTTGGTCGTGTTTGACCACACTGATTATTTGCTTGCAGAATACAGTGGCACAAAGTATGTCTGCTATGAATGGCGAATGCACAGTTACAAACTGTTTTGGTACCAGCAGCTGAGCAGGCAGGATTTAACATCTGATCTTTGATTTTTAATTCTCACTCTTCCTCCTCCTTTCATTTACAACTTGTGTCATGAAGTATCTGAGATGCAGCGGAGAAACGTGTATGTCAGAAAACCTAAGCAACCTCTCGTCTGCTTGGCATGTGCATATTACAGTTTATTGTGTGGCTGCAGTGCTACCAGAGGTCAAAAATCAGTTACATACATGGGGACAGGACCTCTGGAGGGCTCTGGTATAACCCTCTGCTAAAAGCAAGCACAGGCACATCAGCTTGCTCACAGCCTTATCCAGTTGTCCAGGGCCTTTAAGTTTTGAGCATCTCCAAGGATGGAAATCCCACAACCTCTCTGGGCCCCTGTTCCAGTGTTTGCCCACCTCTGTAGTGATGTTTTCCTTATGCAATTATAAGGAAATTATTATATTTTCAATGCAATCATTAAATATGATATGATAAATATGATAACTTGATATGATACTGTTTTATAAATAACAAATTATAACTTAATTATACTGTATTACATATTATATTTATTATAAATATTGATATGTATTGCATATTACCTATGATACTTGTACAATATATTATACAATTAGACAATTATTCTATTACATTATTTAAATAATACAATATAATTCATAGAATCATAGAATGGTTTAGGTTAGAAGGGACCTTAAAGATCATATAATTCCCACCTCCTTGCGATGGGCAAGGACACCTCCAACTAGACCACATTGCTCAAAGCCCTGTCCAGCCTGGCCTTGAACACCTCCAGGTGGGCAACCTGTTCCAGTGCCTCGCTGCCCTCACAGTAAAGAATTTCTTCCTGAGATCTAATCTAAATCTCCCCTCTTCCAGTTTGAAGCCATTACCCCTCGTCCTATCACTGCATGCCCTTGTAAAAAGTCCCTCTCCAGATTTCTTGTAGGCCCCTTTCAGATACTGGAAGGCTGCTATAAGGTCTCCCCGGAGCCTTGTCTTCTCCAGGATGAACAACCCCAACTCTCGCAGCCTGTCCTCATAGCAGAGGTGTTCTAATCATCTGATCATCTTCGTGGCCCTCCTCTGGACCCACTCCAACAGGTCCATGTCCCTCTTACACTGGGGGCTCCAGAGCTGGACACAGTATTCCAAGTGGGGTCTCATGAGAGTGGAGTAGAGGGGCAGGATCACCTCCCTCAACCTGCTGGTCACGCTTCTATTGATGCAGCCCAGGATGCGGTTGGCCTTCTGGGCTGCCAGTGCACATTGCCGGCTCGTGTTGAGCCTCTCATCTACCAACATCCCTAAGTCCTTCTCCTCAGGGCTGCTCTCGATCCACTCACCGCCCAGCCTATATTTGTACATGCGATTGCCTCGACCCACATGCAGGACCTTGCACTTGGCCTTATTGAATTTCATGAGGTTGGCATGGGCCCACCTCTTAAGCCTGTCCAGGTCCCTCTGGATGGCATAATTATATTATGTAAATTTATTATAAGAGTATGCAGGTTACCTTTCTCAGGTTACCTTTCCCTATAGAGTATGTATATTCAGGTCTCATCTTGCAGGGAGTGGGGATGTGGCTGGGATGGCTGTTGGTGGCTGAGGAAAGACAGAAGGGAAGTGGCAGGTGTGACCCCTGCACTGCCAAGCAAAAAATCCCTTCGGCTGCCACCCGTAGCAGCACTTTGGCACCAGCTTGTTTGGCCTTTTGGTTCAGACGGCGCATCAGCTACACGCATACTCCAGATGAAATGTGCCAGGAACTGCTTTCTGCCATGAGTCCACGTAGTGCAGACTGGACCCCTAACTCTGGGTTTCTGCCGGGTTTCATGTGAGGACTGTTTGGCCCTAAGACATGGAAGACATGAGGGTTTTTTGCATGTGTGCTTTTCCAGTTCAGAGTGCCTGAGACAGATCAAGCGCTCTAAGCTTGAAGAGTGTGCATTGCCTGCTGTGCAGTGTGGTGGTAGGGTGTATAATGTGGTTTGAAGCATAAAACCTGCAGAAGGCGACTGCAAAGGGTTCAGGGAACCAGTTCTGATACAGCCTCATCTGTCCTGCCCGTTGCCAATGATCCCCTGTGCGTCCTATTGCTCTGTGGTGCACCAAAGCCCTCTGTAAATTGCTGCTTAGCAGTGGCGAAAACTGTGCTAGAACCTGCGGTGTGAGTGACTGAGGCTCAAAAGCTGAGCTCGCTCTCTGGCTTTGGCTTATTTTGCAGTGAGAACATGCCATGAAGTCCCATTTCTGTTCTAAGTCAGCTAAGAACAGTGTGGGTGGCTTATGAAGAGCTGGCAAGTCCAGTCGTTATCCAGATACTAAGTGTTTCTCTGTGCCACATGAAGGCCCCGGTCCAGGGAGTTTCCCAGCGTAATGTATGCTGTCAAACCTGGGCTTCTCCTAACATCCAACAGCATTCTCCCCCACGTCCCTATTAGTCCAGTGACTGAAGCATAGGCTCAAGAAGCCAGATAGCCAGTCCAATTCTCTCCTCAACTCCAGGAAGTATGCAAATTTCAAATCATCACACCATGTCTTTTTAGGAGAAAGTGGAAGGAATGTTTCTTGCTATCCACTTCTTTCCCTCTGAAACATGGCATTACACAGAAAAGAGTCAGAGAGAGCAGACGACTCTCACGCTGGGAACTAGAGCTGTGTTTGGTCTCTGCTCTAAGACCTGTCCCTGTATTTTATGCTTGTATGATTATTTAATAAAATCATATAGTACTAGGAACAGAGAGACAAGGAACCAGGAGTCCTCTCTCAAAGGCGGGTGTCCTTGCTGCAGGATACCATGATCACAGGAGTCACCTAAAGAGCTCAGCTTCTGCTCCTTCTACTCTGGGGAGTAACACATGTGGAGAGCAGCTACGGAGCCTGTTCACCAAAAGAGCAAGTTGTATTTGGTGAACCCAGGGGTAAAACTACAGACAGCAGCTCAGTCAAAAAATGGGCTTAGTCTGAGTGCTTATCCCAAGCCTTATTTGCTACAGCTTGAAGACACGGCAGGACACACAGATGTAACCTCTGACGAGCACCTGTGCCTATCCTCAAGCAGCAGGCTTAGGCAGATGAAAGGAAGCGCTAAGTATGAGTAGCAAGAATCACAACCAAAAAACCACAAGCATCAACTAAATGACAGTTCAAACACATTTTCATTTCTCAGCGAGTATGGAACAAAAAGAAACAGCAGAATTTGGGCATACAGGCCAGACATAAGGAGATAAATGAGGGAAAATATACATAGGGTAAAAGGACAGCAGAGCTCTCCGGCAGTGGGCTGGGTACAGGGGTCTCAGGGAAAGGTTGTGCTGCCCAAGAGAGATGAAAGCACAGCAGGGTCAGCCTGGCTGTGCCGTTGGTGGCCCACAGCACACGCACTTTGAGGGACAAGTGCAGGCGGTACTTCACTGTGCAGACGTGCTGCGTTTGGAGCAATGGCACAGTCCTTGACAGCTGCCATTTGCTCCCACCTTTGTGGCATTAAGCTGATTGTGGGACCAGGCAATGAGTTAGGTTAAAAATAGCGCCCCCCACTCCCCCCTTCATTGACAGGTTAATTTTAAGTTCTGTGCTGGAGTTCATTGCACTGTCCCTCCCATCCATCTACTGGCACTTCTGGGCAGGAGGAAGCAGAAAGAGCAGCAGGGAAGGATGAGACAGACAGACTGAATGTGTCTTAGCCATTGATGGAAATGCTAATCTATCATTGAGTACGAGACAGTTTAAAGCAACTTTAAGGAAGGACACACACCTGAGGATCATGTCTTTGCCACCCATTTATCAAGAATGAATCTTAACATAGGCAGTCAGTTGCAAACCAGAGAATTAACTACCCGTTGATGAACGATTACTGGTCAGAGCTCTTACACTCCGGAGTATTTGTTAGACTAACATAGCCCATACAGATGAGACCGCAGTGCGAGAGTGCCCCCTTTTGCTCTAATGAGACTTTCAGAGCTGTAAAGAAAGGCTTCACAGCAGTGAAAGGTGACTTTTACAGTGGGAAAAGTGGCATGTACCAGGGGAGGCTGAAGAAGCCAGGATGGTGAGTTACAAAGCACTGATACTGGAAGAACAGCGCAAGGAGAATCAAGAGACACGTGCAACCATAGGGCAGAAAGGTGAGCAGGCAGAATCTCTTTCTGCATTACTCTGGCCAGAAAAACGGACGAAGTATGATGTCAGCAGGCTGTAGGGTAATGCCTCACTCAGGCATGGCAAAGAGTCTGAGAAGATATGAAAGATCTCTGTCACATAGCATAAGAACATAAGAAGTACCCTGGGTCTGATGAAGGTAGGCACTCTGTCTGATGCCTGTGGGAGCACATAGGCCTAGCTGCTCTCTACAGCCCAGTCTCCTGTCTTACTCATCCTCCCCATCCTCTAGATTAAGGTGTCGGGGAGTGGAGAGGGCTGGCCGCTCCCTGTGCGAAGGGAGTGAGGAGCTGTGGTGGCAGTGAAGTGTAGGACAGTGGGGAATCCTATCACTGAGATATCCCATCACTGAGGCGGGTAACGGGAGTTAAATAGAACACCAAATTTCTCTACAGTCCTCGGCAAAGAGTACAAAAATCAAACATTCAGAATGAATGAGTAATATGTGTGCAGCCTGCACTTCACTCTCTGGATCACAGGAATCATCTTACTTGGATACCCTTATCTACCTTTCTCTGCCTTCCACTTGGACGATACCCTTAAAGGCTTCCAAAGTCAGATCAAGTCCTGCCCTGGCAGAATCTTTCCTTCTGTCTGCTGGAACCCTGGACGTGATCTATGCTGCATAGTGCGTGTGGTCCCTGCACTGCTGAATTCCTTTGTATTATGACCTGTGGCTATACAGAATACCTGGTCAAGTCTTTTATTTAGTTTGATCAAAAGAGCCCTGAGACAGCCAAGCATTTAGCTGAACGAGCATTTCACTAAGCATAGCACAAACATTTGAATTCAAATATATGTTAACAGCAATCGATTGAAACCTTCATAATGAAGGCCTGTGAGAACTAAAGGTAGATGAAAGAAGAGGAAAAGATTCTTTGTAGGGCTAAGTTAGGATATTAAGACAACCTGGCTTCTTGTAAGCGGGTTAGCTGTGTTCTGCATGGAGCCAGCAACGTGCAGACACTAGTATTCTGCTTAGCCCCTGCATCGCAATAGCAGTAAGGTGGTTATGGTGAAAGCAGGCTGAAAATTCACGTCACCTACTAAAAGGTGGTCACGTAAAAGAACGTGGTCCAACTGCCCAGAACTGGTGGGCTGAGTGACTGCAGGAGAAGAAAGCTAGTGATTAATGCAATGCTTTGGTGTAAAGGGTTTAAGTTCCACTCAGGTTTGTGCTGTATGTATTTGCATGTAAAATACAAGGGGGTTAATAGAAGCAGCAAGTAAAATCAGTCATTTTCCTAACAGATAGCGGCAGTGACACTAGGGGAAACTGGCAAGCTATAGGGTGATAGTTCCTCTTGTGAAAATACTCAATGCATATTGGTTTTGAAGATTTAATCAGGGAGGTGGAGCAACACCAACAAAGAAAAGAAAATGAGCAGAGAAGAGTTACCTGATTAAGCTGTCACAGGGGCTTATCACTTTGTGGTAAGAGCTAAGTGACTTAAAGGAACAGGGAATAAACAGTGTCAGAAAGGACCTTAACTGTAAAGTAAAAAAGGTAAATATTTATGTAGGAAAGACACCTCTCCCTCACACATGCATCTCACTTAAGATGCTGTTAGACAGCTGTCTGTTGCGCTTTTGTTCCCAATACTGTTATTTTAGACACTGAAAAGAGCAAGATACAAGATCTAACTAATTTACAGCAGTTGCAGCCACCAAAGTTGTACTCAGGACTTTAACATGAGGGAGGGTGGCCCTTGTGCCCCAGAGCAGGGTGTTAAAGCAAAGCACAGTCAGCTATCCCTAACAGGGTAATGGCCCCCCTCAACCAAACCTATAGACAAAGACCGTTCAGAAATAGCAAGTGCTGGTCTGCACATTTGGAAACTTAACTGCGTTCACGTATCTGTCCCTCAGGGACCAGGACTACGTTTCTGATTCCCTACAATTCTGACATTTTAGGACTGTAGCAAACACCCACAAGCATACATTTAAGTGGTTTAGTCAGCAGAACAACCTCAAATTTCCTCTGCTTCTCTGCTCATTTGGCTTGGAAACACCACGCGTAAGTTTCCACTTGCCTGCTTGCACCAGCACAACATTGGGCAAAATGATAATCCCAATGAGGTCGGCGCCTTTTGCAGCTCCAGGACTGTGGCCAGCAGCACAGATCTCTTTCCTGGTTAATGGCCTGGCAGTCCTTTCTGCCCCGGACTGTGGGTTGGAGTGCAAATGGCAAACCTTCCAGAGGGAGTCACAAACACCTGGATTAATTCCCTGGTGTCAGGGAGCTGCTGAACTGCTGCAGCTCCGTGGCCCTGGGTCTGGCTAGTAGAGGGGCTGGGCACGCGTTCACAGGCACACACAAACACAAATGCAACAAATGCAACAAATACATGCCAGCCACACAGATCAACACTGGCAGCAGCATTCAGCACTCATAAAAATGCAAATAGCATCTTGTTCCCCTCTCTGTCTGGTCAGGATGAAGGCCCGTTAGAGGGGAATATATAGCATACGTAGGAGGTGAGTCCCTCTGGTAGCCGGGCTTAGGCAGTCAGTCAGTCTGTCCCGTAGCTCGACCCTCGGTCTCCAGTCCCCCCCTCACTTGTACACACGCACACACACTGTTAACCCGCCCGCAGCTGGCCTTAGACATGCAGTTTATCCAGTAGCTGGCCCCAATATCCCAGGTCTCCCCAGCTGCTGGCACTTGGGCACACGAGACCCTGAGGCTCACAGTCCCACTCCAGTTGCTGCTACAGGTTCCCCTCTCACTGTGGGTCTCTCAGGCAACAGTGCTTGGACACACAGTCTATCCAGTAGCTGGATTCTCGCTTTCCCCTCTTTCTGCCCACACAGAGACACAAACCCATGCAAGCAAGTGTCCTGGTCCCTGTGACAGCCAGCTCCTCCAGCTGCCTCACCCTTTTAGACGTACACATGTACCTGGGTCTCAAGCCACTTGACCTACTCACTGGCTAATCTGGCTTTGTATTTGCTGGTGACCACACACTGACATACACACCTTCACTCGCTCCAGTTGTTGGCACCAGCTGGCAAAGGTCCTTATGACCTGTGCTCTGGCTCTGGGTGCTGGCACACAATTCCCCTCATTTGGGTCTCTCCAGTTGCTGGCACCACAGACACACAGGCCCCTATGACCTGTAATATGACATGAGTTGCAGGCACTCAAACCCACCCACACATACGCACACAAAAACAGAGAACTTTTCACTCACAAAAATACCTAGAGATGGAGTTTAATGAGAAGACAGGACGGCCTATGCTGGTCAGACGTAGGGCATGGCCAGACAACTCTACTGATCAGCAACCTATTTGCCTGCCACCAGCCCTTTTTATCCCCTTGTCCCTCTATTTTCCCATGCTTGTTCCTCCCCAAACTACTCTGATACCTCCCCCTCCCCACCTGTGGTTCCTCCAGTAGACACGCAAGCTCTTCCCTTGCATCCCGTAATGGTTCCCGTATCCCTAGGCAGTAACCTTCCTCTGTCTGTATGGTGATCCTGAAAGCCTCTCCCAGCTACTCATCGTAATGAGTGTCACCCCGTGCCATGGGGCTGATGGTTCTGCAGGGACGGCTCTGGGAGGAGCCAGGGCAGGGGCTCTGTTTCTCTGACTGGGTCACTGGGGTGCCTTACCTGGCACAGTGCCTCCGTGTGACTTTGCGTTTATGGAGACAAGCTTTTTATCACATAACCTCGTGGAGAACCACAGTTAAAGCTTTGGGAAAATGCTCTAAAACTAGATTTGTCCAATGACTTTAGTAGTTTGATTCATTTCTAGGATAATCCTCTCAGAGCCACCAACTTGAAGAGCAGCTGCTTGACTCACTGTTGATTTCAGTCATGTTGTTTTAAGGAATAATGTACAGAAAGAGCCAAGGAGGTGTAACAGCAAGAAAGGGAAGAGCAAGTAAGTTTTGAGAGAGGGGAAAAACCTAAGTGCTATGAGTGACTGAAGTTGCTAGGGCTTAAGAGATTTTGGGGTGAGGTATGCACATATGAAGGTCTGAGTGGGAATAGCGCACAAACAATAGTAAAATACAACAATGGAACCCAAGATGGCACCCCATTCTGGTCCCGTGCAGGTGCCCTTGCTCTTGCAGAGGCAGACACTCTGCAGCTGCAGGGAGGCAGGCACACAAGCCTGCCTGAAAGCAGACTTTGGGCCCAGGGTCCCTAGGCTGACTCGGGGCAAGTTAGTGGGGGGAGAACCCCATGTTGGGCAGGTGAGGGGCGAGTGAGGCCAGAGCGTGGCAAGGGCTGGTCTGGGCTAAGCGTGGACACACTGGATAGCGATGAGGATCTGAAGGAATACAGGTTTGTGAGCTCTTTGTTCCCAACAAGGTCACTGAGGCCTCCTCTTCCAGGGTACCCAAAGGGGCAGACGCATACAGTACCCAAGACACCGGTGACGGGCTGGGGCAGCGCAAGCGGTGGTGAGAGAGGGAGTTTCCATAGGGTCTGGGGTGGCTGCAGGCCACTTCCCATCAGCCCCACTGAGCCCCATGGCATGCTGTACAGCCTCCTTGGTCTGCACCGATTTGTATTTGGCTGTGAATTCATATTTGAGTTTCCCCTCAAGTGCTTCTGTGTGTCCCAAGGCCCCATGTTTGTTACGCAGAATACCACAATGCTTCCTCTTTAGCTTTCCTCCCATCCCAGAGTTCTGCCAGTGCTTTTTTGGTGTGCTCTAGGGTCATCCGTTTTACTTTCTGTGTGGCCCAGGACCCTCCCCTTTGCCTTTCTGTGCCCTCAGAGTCCTGTGTTTTCCTTGTCAACCTGCTGGTGTTTTCTTTCCCCCTCACCATTGCACTCCAAAGCTCTCCATTTGTTCTCATCCCCTTTTGCAGGTTTTGGCCAGCTGCCCTCAGGAGCTAGGGAACACCTCTGCTGTTGTTGCCACAGCTGTCCCGAGTGGGGCTGATGGCAATAGTCCATGTTCTCTGTGGGATGCAGCTGTGGGCCTAGGGCCTGGGGACAACAAGCCTCTGGAGTGACAGGGCTGATGGCCATGATGCCTGCATCCCATGGGCTGCAGCTGTGGGCCGGAGGCTGCTGAGCTGGGCTACTGCCATCAGTGTGGTGGTCACATCACCACGTCAGGGTAAGTCCAGGACGACAAAGCCAGGGCTGAGCATTACATGCTGGGACCAGGACTGAGGCTGCAACTTGTGTCTAAAGAACAAAGTTAAGAGTCTATCAGGAAGTTTCGGCTGGGACATGGTTGAGGCATCAAGGAATGTACCTGACCTTGAACAGGCTGTGAAACAAAACAATGTGTCTTATGTGTTCCTTTGCATTTGCTGACTTAGACATAAGATAGCAAAATATAACTTCTGGACCAAGTTCGAGCCAAGAGTGTATCCCAAACTAACGTTGGGTAATTACAACGCTAAAATATACACCCCCTTTGTGAATAATGAACATGCTAATCAGGTAACCTCCCCAAATGTGTAAAACATGACCTTAGGTGCATATGTGTAGTTAGGAGTGGTGAATGAATCATTACTGACCGACCAGCAGTCTTTTATTGTTATAAATATTGGGCAGTTTGAAACATGAGGTGTGCTGGCTGTTGCTAAATGCCTAGCACCCAATTCTGCAGAACTGAAGTAAAAACAGTGTGTTGATTGGCTGTTGCACACCGGGTGAAGAACCCTCATTTAGGGACAACATTTTTGGCAACCCAGATGGGACAGCCATAAGGCCTGCCCAGATCATCTTGCCGTCCCTGGCAGCAGAGAATTGGACTGGACAGGATTCTGGCATGCACCAGCCTGTTGATCGGGGACTCCTACGGATCCCCTCTGGCGTCAGGGNCCAAATGTGTAAAACATGACCTTAGGTGCATATGTGTAGTTAGGAGTGGTGAATGAATCATTACTGACCGACCAGCAGTCTTTTATTGTTATAAATATTGGGCAGTTTGAAACATGAGGTGTGCTGGCTGTTGCTAAATGCCTAGCACCCAATTCTGCAGAACTGAAGTAAAAACAGTGTGTTGATTGGCTGTTGCACACCGGGTGAAGAACCCTCATTTAGGGACAACATTTTTGGCAACCCAGATGGGACAGCCATAAGGCCTGCCCAGATCATCTTGCCGTCCCTGGCAGCAGAGAATTGGACTGGACAGGATTCTGGCATGCACCAGCCTGTTGATCGGGGACTCCTACGGATCCCCTCTGGCGTCAGGGTGGTGAGCGACTCAAAGGTGCAATGCTCAAGAGATACTTGTATAAAGGGTGAAAGGGGGGAGAACAAGTAGATTCGTCAGTACTCATTTTGGTTCTTTCTTCTGCAGAAAATTTAAGGTTTCTCACATGTAGATGCTTGGTAAACTTGGTAAGGGAGAAAAATAACTTTGTTGATAATTTCAGAGCTGAGTGTGAGAATGGGGTAGAGGCTGAGATGGAATCAAATCAATCTGTGAGTCCTTCCTGTAGCCCTTTGGGCTGCATTTTAAAGAATTGGAACAAGTTCACAGGAGATCTGATGACTCATGAGAAAATGAAAAGATATTGTAACCAATGGTGGCCAAATTATAAATTGGATGATGATGAGCAATGGCCAAAAAATGGGACTTTACACATTATTGACCAATCAGTGGTATTTTATCATTATAAATATTGGGCCATTTGAAACATGAGGTGTGCTGGCTGTTGTTAAATGCCTGGTACCCAATTCTGAGGAACTGAAATAAAACTCAGTGTGTTGACTGGCTCTCGCACACCGGGTGAAGAACCCTCATTTAGGGACGGCACAACGACGGAGCAGGTGAATGGGGCCGGGGGCTCCCTGCTGCCAGGAACATCCCAGGGAAGCTGAGGCAAAGGGGGAGGGGGGTCTGAGGCGCGCGGCGACCAGGGCCAGAGACACCCGCACCAGGGCCAAGGCGGGGAGGCCGTGGTGCCGAGGTCGCGGGTGGCCCAGAACCCGAGGGGATGGCGGACGGCCAGTGCACCGGGACAGTGGGGAGGGGGCACATGGAGACACGGGGCAGCCGGAGCGCTGGATCTCACCGTGGGGCAGAGGTGCTGCTGGGGGACCGCCTGGGTGGGGCCCTGCAAAAGGGCCGTCCCGAGG
>VYXH01004756.1:5661-17020 GCA_013397275.1 Burhinus bistriatus
CAATGGTATGTTGAGCCAGTATGAAAAAACAAGAGCTAAGCTCACCCCGCCCCCCGCCCCCCTTGCAAAAAAAAAAAACAAAACAAACCAAGCTGGACCAAGTTGCCGAACTGGCTCACTGCATGACTCTTAAGGAGCAAAAGACTGAGTGCAGTCAGAGTTGGGGGAGCCAGTCCAGGTGCTGGAGAAGGGAGGCCCCTCAGCAAATCCTTGGTGAGGAGACACATCAGCTAGCCGTCGTGTCAGGACTGCTCCCGACTGAGCGGAGTGGGAGCCATGCCCTCTTTCACACAGTCCTGAATGCTTGTGAGGTTGAGCAATGGATCAGACCAAGAAAATGGTCTGGCTGACAACTAACGTTATTTTGGAAGGGGCGTGAGGGCTGAAAGCGACTTCACACAGTGAAGCCAGGGTGAGAGGAAGACCGCACAAGTTAAACGGGCCACACAGAAGGTCCAGAGTCACCTCTGTCCCCAGGGATTGCTCCTAGTTGGTAGCACTCTATCCCATCCCTAAAATCTCCGCTGATTTTAGGGATAGGATGCAGTCTTTAACCATCTGCACTTCTATATAGTGTCTTAAAAAACCTATGTACACTAGGCAACATAACATAAATAGCTTTTAACTGGAACAGATACGAGTACTGTAAGAAAAATAAAGCCAAATCTTCCAGGGACTGTATGTAGGCACTGGCCTACCATCCAACAGCAGAAATGCAACAGCAGAAGGCAGTGGAAATCATTGCCAGGGTTGTCTCTGACCCATAACGAATCTGATCAAAACATTATATCCCTTTTCCTACGTATATCCAGGTAAAATTATACCCAGTGATCTGGACAGGATGGGTCGATGGGATGAGGCCAATGGGAAGACAGTCAACAAGGCCAAATGCCAGGTCCTGCACTTGGGTCACAACAACCCCACACAGTGCTACAGGCTTGGGGAAGAGTGGCTGGAAAGCTGCCTGGAGGAAAAGAACCTGGGGGTGTTGGTCAACAGCTGGCTGAATATGAGCCAGCAGTGTGCCCAGGTGGCCAAGAAGGCCAACAGCATCCTGGCCTGTATCAGGAATAGTGTGGCCAGCAGGACTAGGGAAGTGATCGTCTTCCTGTACTTGGCACTCATGAGGCCCCACCTCGAGTACTGTGTTCAGTTTTGGGCCCCTCACTACAAGAAAGACATTGAAGTGCTGGAGCATGGCCAGAGAAAGGCAATTAAACTGGTGAAGGGCCTAGAGAACAAGTCTTGTGAGGAGCCACTGAGAGAAGTGGGGTTGTTCAGTTTGGAGAAAAGGAGGCTGAGGGGAGACCTTCTCGCTCTCTATAACTCCCTGAAAGGAGGTTGTAGTGAGGTGGGGGTCGGTCTCTTCTCCCAAGTAACAAGTGACAGGACAAGAGGAAATGGCCTCAAGTTGCACCAGGGGAGGTTNNACAGGACAAGAGGAAATGGCCTCAAGTTGCACCAGGGGAGGTTCAGATTGGATATCAGCAACAATTTCTTCACAGAAAGGGTTGTCAAACAGGCTGCCCAGTGAAGTGGTTCAATCACCATCCCTGGAGGTATTTAAAAGACGTGTAGATGTAGTGCTTAGAGACATGGTTTACTGGTGGTTTTGGCAGTGTTAGGTTGATGGTTGGACTTGATGATCTTAACGGTCTGTTCCAACCTACATAATTCTATGATGTTATGATTCTATGAAATTAGATCACTGGCTGAAGTATTCATGAATACATGACTCATGACGAAAGCGAAGAGTATCATTTCCTCAACCGTGACAGCAATCTTTTGTTTTTGAAAGTACCATCGTGTTTGTTATGCTAAAAGTAAGCACTCATTACTAAAAGGGAATAAAAAGGAAAATGTCCTTTCACTGGAATGTAAAGGATGACACTTTTGTGTAGTCAGATAGCAGTTTGGCATAAATAACAGAGAGAAAGTGATGCTATTGTGAACAAGTGGAGACAAGGCGTAGCTAAACTTACCTAAGATAAATCAATTACCCCTGAGAAACCCTATGTAAACACACTGTAGTTAAAAACTCCAGAGCTTTCTCTCCGTGAAGAATGCTCACTAGGATCATGAATTTGCAGGAGTTACCTCTCATTTTTTCTGGTAATAGAAATGACCCAAAAAATATGCCCAAAGCCATGGAGTGCGTCTGCAGCTGAGTAATCACGTGCTTTCCATGTGCCCATAAAGCACTCTAAACTTGCCTTACCATTTCTGTGATGAAAGCAGTAGCAAAACAACCGATTTTGGCCATAGCTAGTTACTGAGTTCATTTAACTGCTTCCACACCACCTTTCAGTGCAAACTCTTACTTCAAATTTAGTAAACTTCAAAGTTTATTTGGGTATGAAAAATAAAATTTAGCCATTTACAATTTACTGAAATACTTGTATCCTTTTTTAGTTTTAACAGCTTGACAAAACACTTTGCAAGTTTCTTTCTTTATAGGAGCTTGTAGTAGAGTAGCATGCAATTTAATCTGAGAAGAATTATATCCTGATTTTAACTATTGTATAGGGTAAAAAATGCACTGCCAAGCTCATGACGATTTAGTTGCTGTCTAAATTAGTTTAATACAGTAACATCCAACCCAAATGTGGCAATGTGCAATAACATTTACAATTGGGTCAGGCCACTTGAATGAAATGAAAGTACCGTTACGCCCAATGAAGGATATGCATGTGCCTACAGTACAGCAAACATTTGCAAACTGCTTGTTTGAAATCACCAACACAATTTTGTGCTTTACTGATTTAGCAGGCATTCTTAGTGTTACTGTTATCCACAGGACCCCGAATATGTCCTACTCTCTGTGCTCTGCTTACAAGTGGGTATATATAGCTAAAATGTAGGGCTGAAACAGGGTTGTCCTTAATAGGATTGTATGCCTTTATTTCACTAGGTCCTGCATCTTCACATTTTGGCACTCTTCACGTATCTTAGTAAGGTCCTTTTCTTTCATCTGCAACAGAAATTCCAGAGAGACAAATTTCAGAGATGTTCATTTTTAAATGCACCTTATGTCCTGTAAAAGTTGAGAACTGTCTCTAGTTTGGTTTTCTATCTTCACAATGGTATTAATAGTAATGCTATTGGTTGACCGTCTGGGCCCTAACCAGATGGATCACAACTTGTAGTTGGCATGCTTTGCTTATGTATTTGACTCAAAAGCACTAAGTTCTGCCACTTCCAAAGGTTCGGTGTACAAATATTGCCACAACATGGTATCCATGCAAATCTTTCAAATAAGTTTAGGAGAACTGTATTGTAAATTAAGAGTGAATTAATATCAGTTCCTGGTAACTGCTAAGGTAAGTTTAGCAGAGTGGCTATCTGATGTTGAAGAGGGGAAAAAAAAACCCAAAACGTGTAGTTTGGAAATAAGCAAATCTCACAAGCTTGTGTTCTGCTACGCCAAATGCTACACCGACCGGATACTCGTGTGTACCAGGAAAAACCGATCTCCCTTTGTGCAATGAGAGCATTTAACTAAGCAGCAGAAGAGCCCGGAGAGAATCCCTGGAAAAACAGGGTCTGGAGTTACGCCCTCAGTACCATTTGTGCAGCATAACTTGAAATCATACAGAAGACTCCACAGTTTCAACCAACCTTCCTGTGAAAATAATATTCACTCCCTCCCCACAGAGCAGAAGCAGACCTTTATATTCCAGCCTGCCAGCAGTCTTGCTGGCATGCTGCGTGCACCGCAGGTACTGACTCCCAGCAGCTCTTTTTCTACCTTCACTAATACAGTTTTACAACAACTTCTTGAGCTGCTTATCCCGCAGTGGTTTAGCCTCCATACAACCAACTCGATCCCCGGCTAGATGCCATACTCCAAGCTCCTTGGTGCAGCTGAGCCTGCCTTTGTACAGCCACTGGTTCAAAAATCCCTCTTAACTCCCTCAGAAACAGTCACTTGCAATATGGAGAGAATGAAACATTGAAGAAGAACGGTTGCGTAGATTGCTTTCTTCTCAGCCATGGGTCCGGTCATTCTGTCCTTGAGTGATGAAGTTTTCTGACTTCAGTGATAACTGAAATGAGTTTGTCAGAAGAATTTCTGGCCTTGATGCAGTGAGTGGTAAAACTGCCATGAAAATGAGGGCACAATTACGCCCTGTGCTTTTTAGAACATGTTTATTTTCTGCTTGTGACAAGCTTGTATAATTCCTGTAAGAGGAAGTTTAGTCTATGTGGGGACTGACTTCCATAGGCTACAGCTGTTCATGATTTTTTCTCCAGAATGTCAGTCTCCGCCTTGTGTTCTGCCGGTTTAGGGCACTACAGACGACCACAGAATGGACAATAAATAACCAAAAGCAAGTGAGTCTCATTCACAATTTACCTTTTCTTCTCAGAGGTCAGATTCCATTCTTCAGGTAAACAGAACTGGAAAACACCTGGTGGCTTAGAAACTCATTCTCTCTCTGACTGAAAAGCTCTCCTTTTTCAAGACACAGCAAGCCTGCAACATTTGTTTTTTTCAGTTGGCAAAAGCAAGAAGTGTTTCTGGTACTATCAAACCATCAATAGCACACTCACAATCATGACATCTGGTTATATGAATGGGTCTTCATTGAGCTATTTGATTTCTAAATCTCATTTATGCCAGAAACTTGTTACCCAAGCCACCAGGTATACACTCATTAATATTCCAGTTACCAAAACCACACATACAGCTGCAAAAGGTGAGTGTCTTCAGTAACACTTCTTGGGTTTACTGCCTTTACCAAACATTACAGAAAGAATAAAATCAGTAAAAAAGTGACACACAGTACACAACAGACTTTATGAAAAATGATGAACGTTTTGCACATCTCATTAGAAGTCTGCCTGATGCATTTCCTACCAGTATTTATACAAAAATGAAATGAAGGAAAAGATCCTGTCAAATGAGGGAGGCAGTTGTCACAACAGGCTATTTGCAAAATAGTCTCCCATATCTATAAGGCTTATTTCAGCACAGCTTTAGTTCATCAAGCCTCAGATGGGTTTCTTCCCTGAAATGACCTGGGAACCTCAAGCTTCAATATGTTAATGTGCATAATACATGTATTTCACAGGTGTTTACAATTGGGGGAGGAAATCAACACAGCAGCTATCACCAGGCTCAAACCTGCTTCCACTCCACCTGTGTAACTGAGGAAAAACTGCAAGAAGGAGTAAACTGCTTTTATCTTGTAAAATTGATCTGAGTGGAGACCTGAAGGCTGAGACACAACACTGCCTGCCAAAAAGTGTAAAGCTATTGCCCATGCCAAGCATGCTGGGCATGAGCAGGGAAATCCCTTGCCCTAAGGAACGTTGGCCCCTTCTGTCTATCAAACGGTGCAAATTTCAAACAAACGTTAGAATGCATCTGTTGCAGGCAGCCCAACAATAACTATTTTTAAGGAGTTTGGCAGCATATTCTGCAAAAAAAAGGCATTTGAAAAAAAATGCTGGAAACGTGTGCTCATAAAATCTCTTCATTCCCTTCCTAAAAAACAGGTCTGTTATCCCCATCTTCTCCTGTTACTTTTCCCTTTCTGTTCTTGGGTAAAAAGCAAAAATGGTGTTTAGGATTTAGATTCTCACAGAATCCTACTGTTTTCTTGTTGTCTCTTCCTTTTCCTTTTTCTTTTCCTATTCCTTTTTCTTTTCCTATTCCTTTATGTGGAGGGAGGAAGGAGGATTATTTCTAGGGCAGAAGCAAGAAGTTTGAAAAAACAAGTTTTCTGAAAAGTGGGAAAAAGTTCAAGGAAGTGAAAAACAAGAGGTATAAATCTTCATATGCTTCAGTTGCGTTCACCAGGAAAGAAGAGGTGGAAGGAAAGTAATACCTTCAAAAGAAATGTCCGCATTTTGTAATTTTCAAACACCCGAATGAAAAATATTTCAGGTAGTGATGAAACTAGATGTAAAGGGTAGGTTGAGAAGAAGTGGCAAGAAGCGCTCACCTACAAAATTTGCTCAAATAAACAAAGTCTCTGTGGAGGGTTACTACACATCCGTTACAAGATGTACTTGAGGGTTTTCATGAATCTTTCTTTCCGCAGGTGACAGGAGAGAAGATATTTAGCTCCACACTAGAAAACGTGAATGTTTTGTCATGAGATTCCTGGCCTAATCTTCGGCTCTTCAATGAGGACCTATGAACTTGAGAATGCCCTGAAAATTTTGTTTGTCAGATAAAGAGCTGAACACTTGAGACAAAGATGGACCATGTTGTTTGTGCAAGTCAGAGGTAAATCTGATGCCGACCATAGCATCTCCAAGTAAGTCCCACCTCAACTGAGATTAAAGGGATTTTTTCCTTTTGTCTTCTTTCTGATCTAGGATTCTTGTTTCTTCTGGGGTGATTCCAACTGAAAAATGAAAGAGAACCCAGGGTCACTGGGTGGTAGAAACACACCTTGATCTACAGTAGAGGCAGAGTGGAGACCTCGGCTCTGATCTAAAACATGCAAATACACAGTAAGCCTGGAGAGAAAACATCTGCCATTTGGCTTCCCAGACAGATGCAAACATCTTCAGGATGTTGATCAGATCTGAGGACTTTGAGATCTTGTGAAGCCCCCGAGCTATTTGGAAGATTTGCAGAGCCTGCAAAATGTCCTGCTGCCTTTCCCAATATTCACTGCAACAGCCCCAAAAACCTCCTAGTGTGCAATTTCCTCCTGCTTCCATTTCCTCCAGTTATGGCACGCCTCCCAAAAGAGGGAGGGTCCAGCTGAGGACATGAGTGCTCCCTGCTCAAACTCACTTGCCTGTAGAACTCATTAACCAATTTAGTCTGGCCCCTCTGCAGTTACCCTGGTGGGCACCCTGCTTTGCAGTACACAGCTGTTTGCAGGGACCCTCCTTCAACTCGCCAGCACTAACAATAACGCACCGATTTTCTCTCCCAAAGTGGGCTGGTCTTTCAGTGTTTCATGCTACCTGCAGCCGTGACCTCGGCTGTGAGACTGTGATGTTCTCTGATTTCAGTGAACATCTTTAACATGTATACTTGCGATTTCTCCTCAGCCATCCAGTACTGCGTAGCACAGCTACAGATTCTCTTGAAGAGCCTGGCCTCAGTTTTAAAGATAGCAGGATGGCTCTGCGTTGAGACCAGTCCATGCTGGGATTTCATCTAGCATAAATCTCTGCAGCCATTGGCTCTAGTTCTTTTCCAGCGCTCATACGCTAGTAGTGAGATTCCTACAGACCATATCAGGGAACTAATCTTGTTGCATGCTCTTCCTGCCTGCTTCTGGGGTTCATTTGAAAACGGATCATTTCCCTGCTGTAAATTTAGGTGTAGCTTCTCGAAAGTCTATGCTAGCTCCATCGAGGCAATGGGAGGTGGAAAGGAGCACGTAAGACAACTTTCTGCTGCAGCCCAGATTTAGCTAATTATAGTGTACAGTGACTGTGTAGGCAACATCTTAATTACCCTAGGTTAATACAGCAGAATCAAGACTAAAGCTAACAAGCGGACTGGACATGTGCTTGTGTATTCTCAAAGAGTGCCTGCACCTGTCCGTCTTGTAAGCTGCAGCCCTCATCCTGTTTCTCCATGTGTTTATGCACGGATTTTTTAAAGTGTGGGCAGTTCAACAGGAAAAATCAAGTCTGAGAAAGATTACTCACAGCAGCCCAGGAAGAAGGGAGATGTCTGAGCAATGCGTCCAGTGGAAACCAGCCACGTAGTCTCGTCATGGCAGAGGAGGGTACTGACATGCACTGGGTTGTTGTGGGGGAAAAGGGAGCAGCAGAAGGCTGCTGGGACACCGTGAGGACCAGGCATCTGAAGTTAGTAATCAGGGGCCAAAAGGGGAAAAAAATCAACAGCTCCACTGCTCCAGGGAGAAAAGTTTGAGGTTATGATCTAGGACCTCAAACTCGGGTGAGATAACGTCAGTCCTCAGCCAAGCAAAACCTGATATTCCCATAGCAGGAATGCAATGCACAAAGCTGCTGCTGAGACCTTGGAACTTGGATCTCCAGAGAAGGACTCTTGTGCCTTTAGAGAAACAGCAGTAACCTCCAAGGGCTTCTGCTTGACCCATCTTCAATCAAAGACTCAACATGAATGTAACGTCACATAGTCTTCTTTATTTATCTGCCTCAGTCTGATGGTCTTGACAACTCTTCGAGATCACACGGTGATTCAGGTCTGCCTAGTTCATTTGTGCATCGTGTTGCCTCTGCACTGAACTTTCATTCGTTGAGCCTTCTGGGAAACAGTATTTGTAGGTCCAAAGCCTGATTCTTTGACAAAAAGACTACAAGAACCACAAAGTCACACTCATAAGAACCGGTACTTTTTGGAAGTGTTTCCTGCCCCAAGAGTGTTGATTTTGACCAGGCTTTTCCAGAACTCACTCATGGTTTGGATCCTAGGCAATTTACTTTTTCAGGAGGTATGCTAAGCCACCTCCTTGGAGCATCCTGAACCACAGCCTGCATGAAAGCAGCCGTACGTGTATTCGTAGGATCATAGAATCATAGAATGGCTAAGGTTGGAAGGGACCTTAGAGGTCATCTAGTTCCAACCCCGCTGCCATGGGCAAGGACACCTCCCACTAGACCTCGCTGCTCATCATTATATCTATTTCATCCTGTACATTTATCTGAAATTAAATGTAGTTGGGTTGAACATCTGAGCATGCTGGTGAGGCAACAGTTTTACAATTCACTTACTGATGCCTTCAGCAATAATGCTGGACTAAGAAGTTCTCACACGCACTGGCATCTGCTCACTGGTAGTTGGTGTTTCACACTAGGTGTTGCCCTGTACCACCAGTTGTGTCAAGGGAAAAAACTGTCAGGCCATTCTCTAACCAAGGTCGCTCAAACGGTGTGGCCTGAAAAGAGCACCAATTCTTTTTTCACAGAGTCCCAGAATGGTTGAGGTTGGAAGGGACCTCTGGAAGTCATCTGATCCAACCTCCCTGCTCAAGCAGGGACACCTAGAGCCAGTTGCCCGGGACTATGTCCGGGTGGCTTTTCAATATCTCCATGGACGGAGGCTCCACAACCTCTCTGGACAACTTGTTCCAGCTCTAACTATTACTAGCCAGTCTGATAGCATTAGAATAACTGTACCAGTCTGCCTTTGGCGGAAGAAAATGGCAGTATGGAGGCAAAATGGCTCACTACAAACACTTGAGCTTGGCTTTGCCACCAAGCTGTCCTGGTGTGGAGCCTCACTAAGTTCAACCAGCACTCTATTTTTCACCGAGTTCTTACGTGTGGATGGAGAAGGAAGAAAAACAGATTGCAAGCAACATCTGGAACATCTGACCAGTTACATTTCATGGCCCTTCAAAGTAATGTGCTTATCTACCTTAGTTCAGAGAGAGTCTGCAAGGAATCAATCACAGAGGTCTCATGTTTTCAGTAGGTATACTTTACCAATTTGCTTTCAAAAGAGAGAGAATTCACCGTGTGGCTTCCTGTTGTTTGTGATTTGAGTTTTCTTTGTACTGAGAGCAAAAAAATGAAGACAATGCTGTTAACTATTGAGTAATATAGAAAACCCTGCTGCCAAACTGTGATAAAGTCATTTATATGCAGAGAAACAGCCAATATAAGAAATGGTGCTTCTACCTCTGCATGAGTGAAGGGCATTTCTCACAGCAGAGCTTCATTTCTATATAGGCACTGAAATAAGAGACCAGCTTTTGAAAAAAAGCTCAAGATAGCTGATGTCCAGTGAGTGGAAGCTTCTCTGACAGATAGGTACCTAGTCAAGTTTTGAAGCAGATGAGAAATACTTTGATATCTCTGAGGACCTGGGATAGTCTGGCCATAAATTCTTCTGCTTAAAATATGTGAACTCCAAAAAATCCAACTCTTTTTAGACTCTGAAAGAGGAACTAATCTTTTGGGAAAGCCTGGCTTCCATCTGAGTCAATTAGAAAACAGCTTCAGACTCAAACTAGAACCCAAAATCTGTAGGATGAACTTCTAGCGCATTCCCTTTAATGCAAGAATACTTTCTTTGCAGGCTATGCCATTCCCATGGCTGCTCAAACAGGAAGGAGTTTATTTAAAAAACACCATTATCCCGTTCTCCTTTTTCCTCCCAAAAAGGGAGAAGATGCCACAGAAGATGCACATATGGTCTTTTATAGTCTAGCAAGCATACTTACACACACACAATTCTTAGATAAGAACTGCAGCCACCTGAACGTATGGCAAAGCTGCAGGCAACTTTGCATTCAAAAGAAATGGAGGTCAGTAGGAAACAGAGCAACGCTCAGGGGAATTTTACAGCCTAGACAGTGTGTCAGTGCCAAAGACACCCTGCACCCACAGGAGGATCAAAGGTGTCTACCACCGTTCATGGCAATAAAGTTCTAGATAGCTGGCCAACCTGGGAGTCAGTAGCTTGTGCAGGGGCAGAGTGCAGCTCCATTCTTCAAGCATGTGTCAGCTGTAGGAAATCTTGAAGAGAGTAAGGGCCACTCATTAATGTCATCAGATGTGTTTAAGCACCTGGCTTACCCAAAGCCTGGAGAGTATCAGCCGGTATGAAATGCAGCTGTGTTCTTTCAAACCAGATGGGCAGAGCGCCAGCATAGTTATTAGATCAAAGGTACAAAGAAAGCCAAGTGCCTTACAACTCACCCTCCACCCTCCACAACTCCACTCCTTACAACTCCACCCCTTACAACTCCACCCTCCCGTCACATAAGGAAACACCAGAGGACCCAACCACCCATACTGCCCCACCAGTGACGGAGGCAAGATGGCAGAGTGCAGCCAATTGAAGCAAGAAGTTATCAGATACAAGTTTTCGGTGTTAAAATACTTGGAGAATTACAAAATGCCTGGAAACAGACAATCCCACTGCTCAGGTCTTTCCTGCAGAGCTAAAATTTTTATTTTGGAATCGTAGAATAAAAATGTTTATTCTCTTCAGGAGTTCATGTCAGCTGCTCCAGCAGTGGGAGTAGAAAGCGGCTTTAGAGCCCGGAATATGTCCTGAGGAATATGTATAAACCTGTCAGCAGCTAAACTTTGCTTGGAAATGACAGTTCAGTGGAGCGGATGTGATAAGAGTCACAAAAGTACAAGCTCGGTCCTCCGCACAGGGTGCTGTGCCTGAGAGTATCGACCCAGAGAAAAAAACCCTTTTGTCATTGCCTTACATATTTTCTTGGAAGGTGCATATCCAATAAATAGAAAACAGATGCTGCTGAATATTTGATTATTTTTCTCACCCCTCAGCATCCACAAATGTTTTATAATTAATGGGCTCTGAAGAAAAATCATTCTTTCTCTGTGCATTTGAATCAGCAAGAGATGGGTCTGTTTAATGCCCTGTGACAGAGGACTTTTATATGTACAGTTCACGGAATCATGGAATTTT
>VYXH01004760.1:0-28748 GCA_013397275.1 Burhinus bistriatus
ATTCCATGATTCTGTGATTCCAAGTCAGAGTCCAACTAACATTTTTGGAAAGGAATACATGACAGAGAAAAATTTTATAAATAGGGATACTGAGTTTAATTATATATTATTATATTGTGTCACCATTGCCTAGCATTCATTTAAGGGAGTTGTTTGAAAAAGTTAACCTCTTTTATGACACCAGCTTGGTGGAAAATAATCAGGTTTTCCCCATATGCATGGCTGTTTATCACTATTACAAGGGAAAATACATGAAAGGCTGATATGACCAGAAGAATTCTCACTTACTAATACATTAAGAAAGTTCATGTCTAAAAAAGAGAAACAGAAAAGGAAGAGAAGGCTAGAAAGAAAATGTGAAGGAAAAAAAATTAAGAGAAAAGGAAAAGTAGTACCAGCAACTAAGCATGTAGACTAAACACTGATCAGAAAAGTGGCTTATAATTATCTCCATGTTTAAAGGAGCTTTGTACACATCACCTCTTTAAGACCAAACAGATCCTTATTATCAGTATTGGGACAACAAGGTTTAGTAAAATAAATAAATAAATAATCCACAGTTCTTCCACCTCTGATGATTAAAGCCATGAAATTTCAGAATGTTAGGTTTTGATTTGTTTACTGAATTAGGAGTCTAAAAGGTTTTTAAAAATGAATGGTGTTTTATTTAAAGATCTGAATTTATTTCATCAAAAATAGAACAAAAAGACTATAAAATAAAAGAAGAGTAGCTGTTCTTTAATTTACCAACTGAATAGTGTTAATAAGTAGAGATTGGATTTTTTTCATATAAGTTCTGAAGAAAGCTTAATATAGCTTAACGGTCACAAAAAAAAAAAAGATTTACAACATTTATTCATAAACTTTTAAAACATTTTACAGAATAACAATTTTGAGTTCAAAATTCAAGAGCATTGATACACAGGACTTTATTAAAAATGGTCTTGAGTGTCAGTAGAAAAATCAGATCTGCAATTTTCTTTTTTATCTCTGAAGTGAGAAGCTTATACCTGTGGACAACCTGAGGCCTCTTAATTTAACTAAAATTGATGAAGTTCTTCTTGTGCAGGATTCAATGGCAAGCTGCATCAATAATGCCCTGATTACAGCCAAAGACTTTCTCTGAAGAGGGATTAAACTACAAATTGTTTGAGTTAGTAGAGTTACGTGGTTACTCTTCACTTACTTAATCTTGGCAATTTTCAGTCTTCAAAACACCTATTCAGATCTTAGAAGTTTATTTGAATTTTGCAATATAAAATGTAAGAAACCCTAGGAATGGAACAACTCCAATAGAAGGCCGTAAGAATGTGAAAGAAACTCAACCTGAGAAAGGAGTAGAATTAAGATTTCAATAAAAAATATAAAAAATGCAATACCAAAAGAGATATATTGCAGGAAGGTGTCTTCTTCTCTCCAATTAAATGTTAGAAAATGGTTAAACAGTATGAGAATGTCTGCTTTTTCATAGAATTATAGAATGAGTTAAGTTGGAAAAGACCTTCAAAGATCATCTCGTCCAAACCCACTGCCATGGGCA
The DNA here is from genome assembly GCA_013397275.1 of Burhinus bistriatus. Taxonomy (NCBI): domain Eukaryota; kingdom Metazoa; phylum Chordata; class Aves; order Charadriiformes; family Burhinidae; genus Burhinus; species Burhinus bistriatus. Next base: position 1,541 of record VYXH01004760.1, read on the forward strand.
GGGATGTCTTTTGCTATATCACGTTACTCAAAGTCTGATCCAACCTGACTTTGAACATATCCAGTGATACACAACCTGTTCCACTGTCTCATCACCCTCATTGTAAAAAATTTCTTCTTTATATCCAATCTAAATCTACCATTTTCAGATTAAAAGCATTGCCATTACAGTACTTTTCAGGCTTATTAATTCACTCCATATAACAAACATTAATGAAGAAATACCCCATTTGCAAGGAATATCTAGAAACACTTTTACGGTATAATTATTACGAAACTACATCTGTTTCAAGAATAAAAGGTTCAATCATGCTTAATATGCTGATGTAATATATAACTCAGGAGCTAACAGGGAAGCTGTCATGCTAGAAATGGTAAGTGTGGAGGATCAGTGAAGAGCTACTGTCTCCCAAAAGCCTCGTCTGATACCTGACCAGTCCATGCAGTCCAGATGTCCAAGTTTGTCAGAGCTTGCCGACGTGTTACGTATCAGCCAAATACCTGTTTGAGTAACAGGTATTCAGGAAAGCAAAATGAACAACATTTTGCCTCCAGTTTTTTAGTGAATTGGCCAGAGCAAGGAGTCTGAAGCCAAACTGAAATTTTCTGAGGAACGATTGCTGTTGCCACTTCCTTGTTTAAGAATAAAGTCACTACTGAATACTTTCAAATTTTTGCCCCAGGGAAATGCAAAGTTTTTCTGAGTGATAGTTTCTTTTACTGCTTCTTACAATGCAGGTGTCCTACCCAGACAAATAACTCCATCAAGTTGTTTTCATTTCTTCTATGAGCAGCAAGGCTGGAAACGTCATGGTTTCCCTGGTGAACAAATGGCAGCTCTATTGTGTGAGTCACAGGAAAGGTAGGTACAGTAAACAGAGAAAGGAAAGGCTGCAAACTGAGTCACGGAAACAAGGAATAAGATTCACCTCCCCTACAATAAGGCTGCAGAAGAAAAAAATATTTAAGCAGGTTTCTACCTGAATCAAGGTATTAGTGCAACCAAAAGCAGCTGAATCAGACTTCAGATAAATAGGGCAATGCACCTATAAAATACATCCAGAGGCTCAACTATAAATGCAAGTCATTAGTTTATAATTTTTTTTGCTGTAAACTCATTGCTAAGCCTTTATCATTTAATCCTATGCCTTACATTATGAATGCAAGTTTATTGCTATTTTTAGTATTATTTGGCCTTTTATTCTACTTTATCACCATAGTCCCCTTCATTTCTCCTCCATTTCTCAGTTAATGAACTCCATCACTCAGTTCTGATTTTTCTACTTTGCTGATGCTTTTCTCTTGCCTGTGATGCAATCAGAAAATGTTCTAATGTTCACATGAATCTTTCACAGTTACTCTTAAAACAGACTGTTCATCCCAAAGGCACAGGCGGAGACACTGTCAGTATTATGACCTTTTTTTATACTATAAGAATCCTCCATTCTCTAGCTAATCTCTGTTTCAGGAAGGGGTCTGACACCATGTTTTCTATATGAGAAGTTTGCGAGTGTTGCCACCATTATGGTTCAGTTAGGAGGGGTTTTGGCTTTCTCCTTGTCCGGGATTAATCCACTGTCTGCTTTCTTTATTCCCAGGTCACTTTTACCAGGTTCATTTTAAAGTCTTCAGTATGCATGTTCACTGAGAGCAGCTCTGCTTTGGAGTAGTTGGTGAAATCCTTGTCTTTCACTTGCAGCTAACAGCCTGATTTGCTGTTCATCAAGGAGCCACATCCCCACTCTCACGGCAGACGGATATCTTTCACTGACTCTGTTAGAAGTTTTCTTCTCTGCTGACCTTGGTCTTAGAGCCTGTGTCTCTGTACCCTGGGCTAATGCAGGCTCAGATAGATATAGCACCATTCTGTCAACTCTTATGTGTGCCCTAAGACTTCACTCTGCTTTCTTCAGTATTGCTTCAGATTTTGATCTCCTCCCCTAACTACAAGTGTGCCATCAAGTAGCATATATGTACAATGCAGTTGAACTGTCAAAAAAAATCCTAATTTCTTCATACTGTCATTAATATTCCTCCTCAGTCCTACCTACCTGCTTCCTGTCACCTGTTCTCAGCTGGTTACGCTGATCACATCCTGTAGTTAACAGCAGGTGTGAGCACTAGACACTTCTGCAGGCCACTGCCCATTTATACAAAATTCATCCTGTGGCGTGGCATGCAACATGTTCAGTGAAGGAGACACAAGGAGGAACAGCTGGGCCTGAATCACCCTTTGATTTGCTGATGCTGACTAGGAATAACAAGCCTCAATTCTTTGTCTTACCTTGTCCATTCCCCATCAGTGGTGCACTGAACAAATGAAGCACCTAATGACCGTGAGTCTTTTATGAAGTCCTCAACTGGTTTCTGTTCTTCAAGAAGAGGTTCCACTTTCTGAAAAAGTGTGTATAAAAAAGAAAGATGCAACCTCCATGTCTTACCTTGTAATAATGACTACCCTAGGGAATAAAAAACACATAGCTGGTACTTCAATGATCTTGAACTTCAGTAGGTTGTCAAGTCTCATTCAACTGCAGCATCGGCCTTCTAACTTTACAAAACACTAAACCACCTTAATGGAAAAGACCAGGTCTTGGCCCTACTGCTACCGTACCTTTTAGCTACATCCTTAACCTTTCCCAGGTTAAGTCTTTCCACTCAAAAGCTTTCAGGTTTTTTTCTCTAAACCAGATCTTAATGACACATTTGAGTTCAACATTCTTTTAAGCGTGTCTTGATTTTTATCCACTGAATTCTCAGCATATCACCTATTCTAGCAGTTTTCTTTTTACAGACCAAGGCAGTGAATAAATCATGGGTTTACCTAGAATATTACAACTATATTCTAAATCTTTGAATTAAATCACTTCTGATGTACATGTTCATATGAAATATATACCTATGTCCTTAAAGAGCTGCAAGACCAACAACCCAACGATTTCAGTTCCAGTTCTGCAAAGTATACCTCCTTAATACATAGCAAAAAGAGTCCTTTATCTTGAAAAACTTTCAAAATAATTGTTTTTATTTTTATAGTATTCTCTCTCATGCCAGAGCATTCCAACTGACTTTTCTTCACATTTATAGCCAAGCTGCCCCACCTCCTATGCTAAAGCAATCTGCTTGGGAATCGGCCATCACATATTGCAATTTCCTCTGAACAGGTCCAAACTTTCCTGGAGTATAACACCTAGCAAAGAGTAAATTGCTGATGAAATGCAGACAACAAATAGCTGTGGGAATATATAAAGAACATATTGGAGACAGAGTACAAAGTGTTTTCAAGAAATGAAAAGTCAAAATTCTACCCATAATGCTAGATATTATACCCAAATCTCTTCCTTAAAAAGCTTACAATTTAGTATCACTTTTTGTGTATTTTTATACCCAAATTCAAACGGATGTGTTGCATAGTGGAAAAAAAAAAATTACAGGAGAAGAGGAAAAGACTGAGGAATAGTTCTTAAGCATTGCTTTCTCTCTGCAGATTAGCTTTGTGCTGAAGCTGACAGTTTCAGTGAAAAAGTCAAGTTTTTAACATGCTTCTGCTCCCAGCAGGCTTTTGACATTAAGCTAAAAGGAATTTAAATAAATGTAAAACCAAAGAGGAAAAATTAATATAGAACATCTGTTTTACTTTTACATTATTCCAAGTGGACACCAGTTTAATTCTATTAATGTCAATAGAGAGCTTGAGTGGGACAAAATTGGAGTAACGAAGTATTGAATCTGGTCTCTCAAAACATATTACATATTAATTTCATAACAAAAACAACAACATAACTTACTTTCTTTGCTAAAACAGACTTACATGGATTTTTCATTGCATGTTCATGGGTGTTTTGAAGTGCAGTTGCTACAAGATAGTCTCTCTCCACTGTCAAATGTATTTGACCTTTAGTTTTGTACCCTGGTGAAGGTACTGAACTGTCTTATACTTTGATATCAAAAAACAATTTGATGTCGTTCCTAGTCATCACTGAGATTAGAGGTCTTCATACATAAGTACCTGGCATTGCAGAATTAGTTACTTTCATGAATGCTTACACAGATAACAATAATTCACAACAGACTTCTAGCATTTATTGAAAAAAACATTTCCAGAAAACAGCCTGGTGTGTTTGGAAGTAGGACAAACACCATTATATTAAAAAGAAGAGATTCTCCAAACAGCCTAACAGCCAAGAAATCTTACTCGGCTTATCAGTAGTTGTAGTATCCAGGACCAAAGAGAAGAACTGCAGCAACAGGAATACTGATTTTCAAATGTGATGACCATTGTGCCACCCTTTGAGAAACAATATTCTCAGCAGTACAGAGGAATGTACCCTTTTATATCTCAACAATCACAGTTTACACTTCTCTGTGCCAAATAATTTGTTAAGAAAAATTCAGTGGCTCTTTCAGCCAGACAGTCAGGAGCTCTGGCATGATGGGCTTGGTACCACTGGCATTCTGGCAGAGGTCCCTACCCCACAGAACGTGGTCAAGAGATGGAGATTACAGCTGAGCCTCAAACCAAACAGCTAGCTCATGTGGAAAAAAGAGCAGCTGTAAAAGGGAGTAGAAGTCACCATATGTAACCAGCTGCGGAGAACTGCTACTGCAATGTTACTACACAAAAAAAAGTTTTACACAGTCTGACTGCTTAAAATAAGACTTTGACAAATGTAATCTTCCTACCCCTCTTTCATATGTATGGGATATCTGGCTGTTACAGTCCCTCTCTGTTGTCTCCATTTCACAAAAATTCACTGAGAAATCTAAAATGGTCCAAATAAACTGCAGAAATTTTTGATAGCTTGAAAACTTGCAATTTCAAGTTCCTTTTTCTGGAAATTACCAACATACTTAGTATATTACTACTCTATTTGGATATTAAGGGCTGCAGCTGTAGTTTAAGTAGTCTAGAAATAACCAAAAAAAAAATTTCTGCAGGCACAGCATATTCCACCATCCCTAGCTCTTGTTAACAGAATTGGGAGTATCACCTAGTGGTAGGCATAGTTACAGATACACTGTAACAAAAGCAGCTACAGCAGATCATCAATAATATTATTATGCAGATAATAAACTAACTTTTATTTTTTAACCTTAATTTTGAAGTAAATTATTAGATAAGGTGCTATCCATCAAACTGAGATTTGCTTTAATGTGAAGACAAAATTATAAAGCAATTTAAAAGATCAGTTAAGAATCAGCTAGGTGTTATCCATCAAACTGAGATTTGCTTTAATGTGAAACGAAAATTATAAAGCAATTTAAAAGATCAGTTAAGGATCTGGAAAGCAATATCCCATGAAGATTAAAAACAGAATTTATGAATAAGTCAATGTATTTGCACCCCGATGTAGCATCAATTTTCACTTACTGAAGAGAAACAAACAAAAAAATCCTACTTTCAGGTGGGACAGTCAAAACTGTCAAGTTGTCAATATTATCTTTCTTCTCTTATCCTCACTCAGATCTTGTAAATGTTTTCTTAAAAACATAACATGTATTTTCTCTTTCTGCCCATAGTGTATAACAGAAATGATCTTTCAAATACCCCATATTCTTCTCTGCAGAATACTTTTCCTATGCTAAGCATTCACCCAACTCTCAATGAAAAATCCTGGTTTTCCTTCTCACAAGTCCTTTAAGATATATAATACAGCTTCACAACATAACATCAAGGAGATTTCCAGGTTAAGAAGCCTTGGTGCATGCTGTTTGCTAACCAACATGTTGTAAAACACTGTTAAACAACACTATCACAGGTTCCTAAGCCCAAGGTCTAGAGCTCTGTTGTTACTGATTATGTGGTTCTTAAAAGGCAAAGGTGTCATTTCATCCAGCAACAGAGAAAAATATTATTTTTGTGTTATCAACAAGAACATATCACTGGTAAAAACAGATCAAATATGAAATTACCTTTGAAAAACCTGTTAAATTCTTTAAGCAAAGCTGTAAGAATCTATTAATCAAGTGACTTGCTAAGCAATAAAGTAACAGTGATTCAGACTTTTAAGAAAGATGTCGTTTGATAGCTATTGCTTCTTTTTGATGCTGTTTTAATAACTTTCTCTATTGGATGCCTGTAAGCAGCAGCAGTACCTTAAGCCATAATTGTCAGACAGGTGCACACTCAGTTAACAGAAGCAACACCTTGCTACTAAAATAATAGAAATATATGTAACACCTCACATTAATGTCCTTATTCCTTACATACTGTAGCTCATTTGTAAAGCAAATACTTTTGGGTGAAATCTTTAAATTAAACAGGGGATGGGGAATTGTCATTTCACAGAATCACCTATGGATTTTCAATAGCACTGAATACTCTCTAGTGTCAGTTACCTGTTGTAACACAAAGAAATTCAGTGAATGTAAACAAATTCCTACTCAACTACACCAGCTACCCAACCCTTTTATCCTTATACTTCTGACTTCTAATAAATATAAATTAACCTTTACACAGTTGATACCCACTCTCTTCCTTTCCGCAAAGCCTTGCTTCTGATTCACGTTTTCAACAGAGCTTATTAGGAACAATGAAATGAAGTAAGCAGTTACCTTTACTATGCTGCTTAGGATTTGACACCTACCCTTCCCTTCTGTCATTTTTCTCTCACTCTTACCTCTCACTCATGATCTTCCACTTCTCTTCCCTGGCTTCCCTTTTGCCCAAATCTGTTTAGCCGATCCTTTTCTTTATCAAACTCAGAATGAAACTAGCATTTGCACATTCCCTTGGTGTGCTTTTCAGACAGTATCTGTGGTAGGATTACGGAAATATGAGAACTGAACTGGCTGAACCTGTTTACATGGATGTGCACAAGATATGCATAAGGTGCACAAAGCTTGTCCTTCCCTTAATGAAACTGCTGTAGTTCACTGCAGCACAGTTGTCTTCAAGAAATCCTGTAGCAAAATCAAGCCTTGTACTCTCAAGCAAGAATGACTACAATAAGATTTCAATAAATGTTAATCAAACATCTTTAGGTTAATTCAATTATAGTTCCACCATCTTATCCCATCCCACATACCTACAGCCAAAATATACTCCCAGCCTTGTTGTGACAGTTCAGAATCTGTAGCCCACAGGTATACTCCGTCTTTTACTGATTTATTACACCTGAAAATCAAATTTATCTTTCAGCATGTGAAGCATTTTACAATAGATGACATTCTGCAAGGTTCCATGTGTTCCTCAGTGAGAGGCTCAGTCATTTCAAACACAAGCTTTCCTAAAATTGAAAGATTTGGCCTTAAAAACATTCAAGAAAAAAAAAGGAGAAAAGGGAAAGAAAAAAGAAATAATTTTGGACTAGTCATACAAAAACACTGCTCTTATCCTCTCCAAATTTGGCAAACTTTTTTGTGTGTATTTACTAGGAATAAACTCCAGCTTAGCACAAAACAATTTTAAATTTTGGAAATATTAATTCTTTTTTCCCCACAAAGTTAGACACAGATACTGAAAGCAAACCACTATGCAGCCAAACAGACTTTTCTAATGTTCCTTCTCATCTAATTGTTTTCTATAACTATTCTATTTGTTATAGTTTTATTTCAATTCTGCATCTTCCCCGGTAACTTAATAATTTTAAAAATAAAAAATGTTTAATTTTCAAAGTCAACTTTTGACTTTCTTCTTCGAATTTTCCCCATCAGGAAAAATTCTCTTCACAGCAAGGGAGAGCTTGATGGTGAGAGGGTTAAATATCCAAAAGGATGTATATTCATTTTAGTGTTAGTACTAAATCACATGTCATAACTTAGTATTCAAAGCACGTTATAAGTATTAATTAGCCTTACCATCCCTCCCGTGATTTTGTTATAAAGGTTTTACACAGGGAAAAACAGAAAATGAATTAACCCAAAGTCATATAAAACTCAATGCTAGAGCCAGCATTGTAATTCCTGAGCACCCTCACTGCTTACCCTATGCTCTTCTTCCATGTTAACTTCTATTTTACAAATTATGATAATTGGAGAGGTAGTAAATTTCCAGTCATTTACTTTTGAATGAGGTCATAAAGATTTAAACTTATATTTTTGCTTTATAGATCTCAAACTCACATTTACTTTTTGCTTTATGAATACAGCAAGTTTCTAAATTCCCTAGAGTTCCCTGTAATATTCCTAAATGAGGAAGTGGCAAAGAAAACTGCAGCTGTTAGGCAATTAATTAGGTACAACGAAGTTTATTATCCTTTTAATTCTATTCCCTTAGCTCTGGTTTACTTCTGTCTCCACCTATAGTCATCAGCAACTAAGGTAAAGGCTTGCACAATACTAATCAGGATACTCCACATAGTTGTGCACAGCTTAGGCATAAAATGGCTAAAAAAGAAGAACATCCCCCTGTCTTGGTAATTGACCTTAAAGTTAGTTGAATTAATATCAACACATGGTCAAAAAATTAATCCCAGGGGAACTAGAACTACAGTGAAAGCCAGCAGGATCTACTGCAGTCTCCAAAAAAAAGTAATTTTATAGACCTCAGAAAAAGATATATTCAGCAGCCTGAAATCACATGCATACAGCCAGGAAGTGACTTTAATTAGCAGGCTAGTCTCTGTAAATTCATGGTGAGAACAATACTAATAATGCTTCAAACATGAGATTTTTTTGCTTTTTAACACAACAGATACTCTAATGACATAGTTTGTTTTCATATCAAATTTTCACACTAAATATGCTTAAGACCCTCTCCTGAACAACACACACCAGCTAAGAACTAATTTGAAAAAAGGTGATATTCAAATCTAACGTCATTTTTTGCTATATACTGTTTTTAATGAGCACAGAAATGTGTAGTATCTACTATATGGAGTGAAGTCTCCTTATCCTGCCCCAAAATCTGTATTTTTTATGGAGTTGTGAAGATTGATAAGTTCTTGGCATTTCTGGGTCAACCTCACTTCATACAGTCCTGATTTTTGCCTACTGCTGTCTTTATTGGGAGCCTTACTGTCTTTCTGTATACTTTACTATGAAATAGTAATGTCAACTTGAATTTTGCCCCTGCCATGCTGCGGACATGATCTGCTGACGATTTGTCATACCAGCACCCTGATTAAGCAGCCCTGTGCTGCCTTGGCCTCACAAGACTGCCTGGCTACTCTGATGCCTCCATGGTGCGTGCCTGGTGAGGGAATAGCTCTGGAGACGTGGTTGAGCCTCATCATGGGTACGTCAGGGTCTGCCAACAGCCGAAGCTGTGATGTGCCTGACCAGATTTGAAGCCAACCAACACATCACTTCCAGACATGGGATTTACTTTCCCACATGTGTGATTTAAAGCTTGAAATTCCATTGTAATGTCTAAACTCTGGCTATCTATCATAACCATTTCTTAGGTGTGATAAGATCCTCCAAGAACACCTGCAGAAAAGAGTTTCTTCTCCGGAGGTGTTCTGGGGTTTTTTTTGACTTTTGACTTTTGTTTCAGTACAAAGCCATATTCCTTGGCTGAAGTTTATAAGGCACTTAAAACCAGACAGATTTCCAATATATATTCTATGTACTTACTTTTTTATGTATGTGTGTATATATATATATTCTATGACTGTTTTCAGAATCCTTTCTGCAGTATTCCCTGTGTATAAATTTCTTGTGAAGGGAAAGTTTATGGCAGCATAGTTAAAACACCTCTACTTTAAGTAAAACATTTAATTGATCTACGGTCATCCATGGCAATGACAACTTTTATGTAAAGTCACCCAAAAATATAAAGAATTTTATGTGAAATATGTTAAACACTTCTTTTTGTTCAATTTTCACTGATAATTTTGTGAGCAATTTAAAAAAATGCTTTCAGGTTGCTCTGTTATTTGTTTTCTTCTTCTCACCCACAAACCAGATAGATATTGAGGGATGTATGGATATCTTTTTCTTAGAGAATTGCATTGGAATAAATGAATATTCTCCAAACAGCTGTCTTCCTTTAGTCATCTTTCTTTCAAAAACAGTATCACAACTACTTCAGTGATAATATTTTTCCATCACTTGAGCCTTTCCTCTGCTAAAAAGTACTTGTTATACTTAAGGAGAAATTTCAGAACAAATGCAACTATTTTTAAAATATTTTTTCTGATAATTAAAAAGACATGTTGCTGATTATTAGTATCTTGAACTTAAGATACAAGAGGGGGGAAAAAAAAAAAANGTAGAGTTACAAACACACAATAAAACACAATGAAACACATATATGTCCATACACACAAGCATATATAGACATTTGCAGTCTTACAAATCTGATGTCCCAAAACCCATCAGGAAACAAAAAATGCTGCACCATTATGCTTCACATTAGCTTTGCAAGAGGTCGTTTAACAATATAGTTTTTCAGTCGTTACTAGCGTCCACGCATCTAGATCAAAACTTTTCTCCCTTCCAAAGCACAAACTTGAATCTTCTTGCATTCAGGCAAATTGAATAATGACAATTTTTTTATAAAGATGAATCTATTTTTGCACAAAAAAACTACTTTAAAAAACTACTTTTCCCAAAGACAGATGGTTTGCTTGACACAAGACACAAACCAATGTTTTGTACATCAATACATACATCTCTAAGCCTAAAACTGGTAGTCATAATAGTAATAAAAACAAGACAAAAAAAACCTGACTGCGAACATGGAGAAAAAACTTGGCAGGCATCAGATCGTAAGGAGTAGCAGAAAGGTTAAAAACTAAACACAAGTAGCACATAAAAGCAAAACTTACAACAGTTGTATTACTTAAAACAGTGGCGGGAATGCAACAACTGAATATTTCTGATGTTTATACTTGTTCACTACTATGGCAGGTCATGCAGATGTATCATCATCAAAGACACGTCCACTACGTGATTAACCTCATAAGTCCCTGCTAAATGTTGAGAAAAGCACTGTCCATTCTATCAGAAAAGGTGACACTTTCACTTGACAAAATGTAAGCAGCTTACTACCATCGTCAGCAATGTATCAATGAAATACTTACATTGATTTAAATTGGCAAATCAGCATGCTCACTGAGCATTAGTATTGACAAAGCTTAATAAGCCAAAAGAAGTAAGAAAAAATTGTATGTTTTTTACATATTTTTACAAAGCATGTGACAGACTTCAGTGTTCTTTAGTTTTTCATTTTTATTCCAGAAGGGTCAGGTTAAAGGATGAAACTAGTTTAAAAACAACTTTCTGTAGTTTAGTATCTGTAATGTTAAGGGATGTTAGGAGCGTGGCTGCCTGCTCCAGCTGCTCTGGCCCGGGGCTCCCCCTTGACCGGGCTGTGGGATGTGGCTGCCACTTTCCAAGGTGCAGGTTCAACCAGTCCCGAAGCTGCACATGCAGCTCAGAGGGACACACAAGGGACACTGACATAGCCAGTCACATTGACATAGACAAGTTGCTGCCTTCAGCAGCACCCAGATACAGGACTCACACAAAACACAAGCACAGAGATCCATGTCCCCTCCTCCTCCTGTAGTTTCTTGATAGCCCACCAACTAGTGTGAGTGGTGAGGTTTATTTCTTGTCATTGTCTCCATGTTTGTTTCGTCAGGTCTATGTCTCCACATATTTTGTTTCCGGTTTCCTATTTTTGCCCTTATTTTCCCAATTGTCAGGGTTCCCCATCAGTTAACCTTGTTGAAATAAGCATCTTCAGATTCTCTCACGCTGTCATCAATGAGCGTGATTGACCAGGCTTGGTTCTTGTCACTGCCTCCTTCATTACTTGTCTCTCAAGTTTGTGTCCCTGTATGTTCTTGTTTCTGGCTTCCTCCTTCTCTTATTAACCCTTGTGGTGCTAAAAAAGGTTCTTGACCAGAGCAGACAGTCTTCTTTCCCAAACCCTCGCATATACTACTTACAAAGTGCACCACGAGAAAACTGCTGCAGTAATACTCTGCCACTTCTAACCCAAACTGTGAGATGACTTCTGTAGCTATCATCCTCACCCTCTGCAAAAGACATCCTGACTCCATGCATTAAGTGACACCACCTCTACCCATTCTAATTCAAGTGCTCTTTCTGTCACAAGCTTTACAGGTTCTCAGCAAGTGAAAATGGAGCTAATATCATTTAAACACCTCCTCTGCATTAGCAGATGACGATGCACAGGTAGGCCAGGATCAAGGCTATAACCTGAAAGTGCTGGAGTGGGTTCAAAATGGTGTCCAAAGCACAAAACTGGCAGTTCTAAGTGGAGTAAAATTTTTTTTTTTCTTGTAGTAGCGCCAAGCACATAAAGGATTATCGTGCAACAAGATCATTGCTTCCAAACAGCCAGTAACCAAGTGAAGGGAATACTTGGAAAATCTCAGCATTTTGGTCAGAAACAAAAGAGAGAATGTTTCCACAAAGCCCCTTGACAAGAGTTTCAAAAGAAAGAAAGATTTCTGTGAATCTCCCCATTTCAGTTCCCTTCTCATCATATGTTTTGAGGAACAGAGAGAAAGGAAAGGAATACAATTTTGCATTTTACTTTTGTACAGGAAAGCTGTTTGCATAGAATTTTGGATTAAAAATTCCCAACATCTTTTGAAAGTTGCAAAAGTGAAGTACTTCTGCATGCACTAGAAATTGCAGTCTGGTTTGCTACCTTTCCTACACCAGCACACAAAACATACTTTTGTTACTGTGTCACTCTCCTATTGTTTGCAGCTATGGCTTTTACATTTTTATTTTTCACAGTAACTAATCAGTTGCAGCTTTCAGCTAGTATATGGTTCTTCATGGTAGCTGTGTCTACAGGCGGTATTCTGAAGTAGCTTCTCTGTTTTATCAAATACATCCTTCTGTATGTGTACAAAAACTTACCCAAATTCTTAGAAAAAACAGAATTAAAGGTCCATGAAACTGGAAAAGTTTAGAACTTAAAAGCTTATCAAGTCGAACAAGACATTCACTGTCCTTTAGAAGAAGCTAGAGGTTCTGTGCAAAAATGGTGGTAAATAATGAAGTCCTAAATTAGCCTGGAACTATCCAGCTCCTTCTCTCCTTTTGCTCCAATAGGCAACGGAGAACTAGCTGAAAATTTATTCTTCAGCTTCATCTCCCAAATTTTCTCTTATCTTACCATTAAGAATTAAAGGAATTAAAAAAAAAAAAAAAAAAAAAAAAAAAAACCCCTCCAAACCAACAAAAAAAAAAAAAAAAAAAAAAAAAAAAAAAAAAAAAAAAAGAAACCCTTCCAGACAACCAAAGACACAGAAACATCAGAAGAACAAAAATGAAAACTGAACATTATGCATAACCTGCAAAATTACTATTAACAGTAAAGAGAAACAATATCTTGGATTTATTTTGTGATGCCAATCATGAATGCCTTAGACGTGAATGCAATGACCTTTGTTAGACTCTTATGTATATCCATGTCTTTCTTGTACTGAGGAACCCAGAGCTGGACACAGTAGTCCAGTAGCTTCCCCAGTGCTGAACAGAAGGGAAGAATCACCTCCCTCCACCTGCTGGTAACTTCCTTCCTAATGCAGTTCAGGATACCATCAGCTATCTTTACAGCAAGGATACATTTCTGGCTCATGTTCAAGTTGGTGTCCACTAGGACCCTCAGGTCCTTTTCTGCCAAGCTGCTTTCCAGCTGGACAACTCCCAGCATATACTGTTGCCTGTGGCTGCTCCTCCCCAGGTGCAGGACTTTGCACTTGCCCTTGTTGAACCTCATGAGGTTCCTGTCACCCCATTTCTCCAGCCTGTCCAGATCCCTCGGGTTGGCAGCACAACCCTCTGGTGTATCAGCCACTCCTCCCAGTTTTGTGTCACCTGCAAACTTGCTGAGGGTACACTCTGCACCATCATCTAAATCATTACTGAAGATGTTAAACAGCATTGGACCCAGTACTGACCCCTAGGGTACACCACTAGTTGCTGGCCTCCAGCTAGACCTTGTTCCTCTCATCACCACCCTTTGGCCTGGCCGTTCAGCCAGTCTTCAGTCCACCTCACTGTCTGCTTATCCAGCCCATACTTCAACAGCTTAAATCCTCTTCTTGACACTACAAAGTATCAGCAGCTCTTCTCCAAGTTTCCCTACTCTTGCCATACTGAAACGGAAAAAGAAAGTAAGATAATATGTAGTCAACCCCCTAACAATAAAACAGCAAAAGATGGAAGTGGACTGAGTCAAAACAGAAGATCACAGAGGTGATTTTGGAGTACATTGTATATCAGGTTGCTTTTCAGCCTGACTTGAGAGGAAATCCCATATTTGATATTCTACCTAGAGTAACTGGCAGCTGAATTTCCAAACAGAAGAATGAATGCAAACAGCACCTTCCAGGCACGGCTTCAAATACTGCCGCTCTGCTCCTCAGCTTGGCACAAGCAGGACATTTGTTAAGCTGTCAAATATCTGCACTATTCTGGAACTCTGCCTTATTGACTATAAATAAAGCACAGGTGTGCATCTAGCACAAAACAGAACATGCCTCTGTTGTATTCTGGCACTAAGTCCAAGGAACATTATTTCACCTTTAGCAGATATAATATTCAGAAAGATGGAATATCGTTAGGTTAGAATGACATTAATATGCACATTCTGGCCTGACTCCTGCATTGCAATGCAATATATCCACAAATAGTCCCTGCTGGAGCATATCTCGCCAGACATTTATACACATCCTAGGAGTTAGGCAGTGGCACAATGAGATGCAATAGAGAAAAGGTACAGCAAGGGAGATTCTGATAATAGGAACAAAAGCTTGATTGTCCAAGGCACTGGGAAGCCAGATCTCTGCTGACACAGCATTGAGTGAGGGACTGGACTATGGACATCCAGAAGTCTCTTCCAAGGTAAATTACTGTTTGATTCTGCCTGATTCCACCTCTATTCAGAGTTTATGGCACATTCAGGTTTTTTGACATCATCTTGCTCATGCTTCACACTAGAAAATATTGTTAAACAGCTTATCCTGTAATTTACTGGCTGATGTTTACAGTGACAGATTCTCTCAAACAGCCTCAGTGGTTGTCATAGACAGTCACAGCTTAGACTTTCTCTTGTAAATGTTGCTGACGAGTCAACACATTCACAAATCATAAGGCTGTGTGTGTTACAAAAGCAAAACTGAAAAAAGAATAATTGTTCAGGGGCCGTAGCCATTACTAATGCCACTGTGACACTAAACAATTTCTATTAAATAACCTATGATCGTAGTGCTTATTCACCACCTGTTTTTAGCCAAAAGATTTACTATTATTCCTCTCAAAAGTAACTTCTCTGGTTTACATATAGTTAATCTGCACAAAGTAACCTCAGATAAGCAAAGCCATCTTGTGTGCTAAAGTTTAAATAGTAAGTACAAACAAAGGCATACTTATGAAACAGGTTTATAATATTATCTAAGGAATTAGGAACATGGTAAATGGGTCATTAAATCACACACAAGGAGAAAAAGGGAGAGGTATAAATATTAAAGTAATAATTTATTATGCAGAATTGTCAAACGTATCCCCTCTGAGCAGATTTCTATTAATAATGTAAAGGAGATGCTGTATCTCCTGCAATAACCCACCTGGCATTTACTTTCCCACATGAGCCTTTTTTTATGGGGGTGATTATTCTCTTGACTGTAGGGAATGGAAGCTCTAGGCAAAACCTATTGTAAATTAAAGCTAACATTATGTAACAAATTAACTAAGACAAGGGGATTTAAAAAACCAAGATGTTATATTTAATTCCATGTGGCAGGGCAAGGATTTTGATCCTTGGCATTTCCCATATTGAGGGTAGTTAAATGAGCTATGCAAGACCTTTACCAGCTTTAGAAAATAAACCAAGGAAGAGATGCTTCCATGTGGTGATCCTTCTTGTGCCTCTTCGGGCCATCATTTGTGAGAGGAGAGAGACATGATTCATGATTGCCATTTGGAAGCACGGTACAACAGTTCCTCCTTCATTTCAGGTACATGATCCAACAATTGAGAAGGAACAAGTGACTGGTATCAGCTTTGAAAAGAGAAGCACAAGGTACCTTGTCACACTGAAATCCTACTTCTTATCCCAAATTCCAACTTCTTATCACACCCATGTGTGGGGAGTGAGTAAAGTGACTATGAGAAAGTGAGTCTTGAAGGCATAAAAAGACCTTGGGCATCAAGCCAGACTGCCTTAGGACTGAACAAACCATGGGAGCAATAGACAGCGGTATCTGGGGTTGGCACTGGATTATCAGGTAGCAGAAGAACAGCTGGACACGGGATGCGTGTATTGCTTAATGTTGAACAGTGGAAAAGTACTAGGAGGATCTGTACAGGGTACAAGCTCTGGCACATATAGCCTTGCTGTAGCAAATAAACTCGTCTCAGTATCACTGCTGAACTGAGTCCATGCCTTAATACACCACACCCATGCTCAAATACAAAATTAAAACTGAACTCTATTTCTGTGAAAGTCTGGGAAATATAGGAGAAATCCTGAAATCAATGCAGATTTGTTTTAACCTTGGTACTGTTAAGATACTTCTCTCCTGATTATTTCTATATTTCTTCCATCTGTCAAAAAGCATTCAAATTAATATACAGATTCTTTTCTTTCATGGCATCCTTCTGAACACAAGGAATTGCATCTGAATCGCTTTCTAGGTTAATCACATCTTGGGTTTTCAGTTTGTAAAGACACACAGGATTAGAGAAAGGAAAAAAATTTACATAAGGCAGTCAATGCAACATATGTTACAAAAAAATCATGGTAGATGAAATTACACCTGATTGGAAAGGTTTGACTAATTGTCTGTGTTAAATACAGACTTTTAGTTAAGATATGAAATTTGGCAACTACAGAAGCCTGAAATTTTGCAAATGGACAACACTGAAGTACAGCATAGAAACTGTAATTTTTATCTGCAAAGTTTCCACCCTCCCACTAGTGTCCCTTGTCACATTATACCACCCACTTAGAAACTTGGTTTCCAGTTTAATTAAGGAATAACAATGCTATAACAAAAGACATATCATTCTGAAGTATTCAGTTCATAGAAGAGAATAGCAACACAAATGTCCCTAAGAATTTTAGTTTTACTCTACAAGTACAAAAGACAGAGATATCATATATATATTTAAAGTGTTTATTTATTTTTTACAGATTTTAAAAGCTGTGGAAAAATCAAAAGCTTTTCACAGCAATTAATTTAGCGAAAGAGAAGTTTTTACAGTAAATGCTTACACCTTATATACATTGGTTCTGTTCATTTTAAATACACATGTGAAATGTAGCATGCCAAAAGCCTGACTGCTGAATTATAATTTGGGGGAGAACCCATAATTATGGCCTTTCTTTTTATTAATAACTACATGTGTAACTGAAGGCAAACAAAAAAAAAAATGGTGAGAGCTATGTATAATGTAGATGAGTTCAACTCTAGGTCTTTTTTATTTTTCAGCAGTTAACAGTGACAGTGTTCCTACACAGTTGTGACTATAACCTTTCAAGAATTTTGTTTAATTACCTACTCTTTATATTAAGTAGAAGTTGTCATTATTTGCGACTATGACTTCCTTTCAAGGTTATTTTTGGGACATGGAATTAAGGAAGTGTCCAGACACACAAACTGCCTTGGTATTTCGGACTGACATGAATTAATGAACCTTCAACAACGGGAAATTTAATATGTTCAGTGTTGAATGTAAATGCTAAATGTTGCTTAGTAGAATACTAACACATTTGTTCTCTCCATCCACCTCCCTTCTCCCCTTCTTTTTTACTGGACAATATGGTAATTACCAGTCACTTGAAGAGTTTGGGAAAAATTAGCTGTCGGTTAATGGACCTTTAAGCACCTTAACTTGCTCAAATCAGTGATAATATGGTTGTATTTAGTAATGAGAGTACCCCTATGTCCATATACTACAGGCAGTATGTCTATAAAAAGAGATGTTTCCATCTGCAAGCAATCTGAAGATGTAAAAAGGTAAGACACGGAAATAATTTTTTAATTGGGCACTTATGGGGATTTCCTCATCACACTCTTATTTTAAATTATGCAGCAGTAGATTGTCCATCCTTCATATTCCTGAGTTTTTACTCATAAAAATGGTCTTATTTCAGCAGTATTTCTCATGGGAAAAAATATTATTTTCTCCATCAAATACTCCAGTTAGACTACAGACTTGAATCCCAGTAGGGAAATCTAGCTGTACTATGTAAATTAATGAGCAAATATTTTACACTAAACATTTTAAACACCAGGTCATTGTCAAATATATGAACATTACTGTTCAGAATCTGTATTTGTAAACCAACAAAATTTAACCTTATTATGGGAAAACATGCAACAATTCTGATTTAGTGTCCTGTCAAACATCCCATTGGCGATAAGCTCCAGTTTTTCAGTGTGGTCCAGCATACGAATTTGGATTCTTCAGCTACTAGTCAGTTAAGAATTATTTAAATTGTTTGCTGCTACCATATTAGGCCTTAATCATATGAGACCAGTTCTGTTTATTATCTTTGTCAATGATCTGGATGAAAGGATCGAGTGCATCCTCAGTAAGTTTACAGATGACACCAAGTTGGGCGGGAGTGTTGATCTGCTTGAGGGTAGGATGGCTTTCCAGACGGATCTGGTCAGGTTGGATCGATGGGCTGTGCTGGTTGGAGGTAAAACAGGACCAATTTTGTTCAGTAATTTTGCTTTTTAGCTAGGCCTCTTCTAACTGCTGAAATTAACAGCATGTTGTGCAGAAAATGGTTCACTCTCATAGTGATAAGACCCNTTTCCAGCTGATTGGGCCAATCCAGCCCAAACCATGACATGGGCCGAGGCCAATGGTATGAGGTTCAACAAGGCCAAGTGCTGGGTCCTGCACTTGCATCACAAGAAACCCATGTAATATTACAGGCTTGGGGAAGAGTGGTTGGAAAGTTGCCCAGCAGAAAAGGACCTGGAGGTATTGGTTGACAGCTGTCTGAATATGAGCCAGCAGTGTTAACAGTTGGATTTGATGAACTTAAGGATCTTTTCTAATGTAAATTATCCTATTCTATGATTCTATTATGTGTGGGGAGAAAAAAAAAGTAAAATGAGAAGGTATTTTTTTAAGTACCATAGTTAACCAGCTGATAGCTCTGCAAATTTAGATTGAATTTGCTATTTGATCACAGGAATCAAAACTGTATCTGGAGGGAAAAATGCAGAAACTACTTATTCCTGATTTTTTGGCATAGCACAGTTTTCCTGCTGTGCTCTATCTTCAATCTCTGTTGAAATTGGAATCCTAAAGTAAGTGATGTTACCTTGTCATGCATGTATTATACAAATAACTTGTTCCTGCCAATAGAGAATTTTCTCAGACTTTATTGAAAGTTATGCTTACTTATGCCAACTTTAGATCACTTTGCATCTTGAACTTGCACTGTATTTAGTCATTCCACCTGATGGAGGTTGGCGATTTTTGGATTAATTCCTAAAACAATAAGAAGCAGAAGCTCCTACCTTTATGTTCTTTCAAAATCATGTCTATTAATACAAAGTGACCAAACATTCAGATATGTAAAGATACCATAAACAAAAAGAAAAGAAAAAAGAAAAATAAAAACAAAAATGAAAAGAAAATGTAGCTTGTCAAATTAATTAAAACTATAAATATCAGACTCCTTTTAAAAAATAACAGCAAAAGTAGGCAGACAAAATTGCTATGCACAAAATATGGCACAGTGCTGGAAATGAGGCAGTCAAAACAGACTTCTGAAGAGGATGAAGAGAGACAAAAGCTAACACAGAAGCACAGATGGAAAAAAGACTATGAAAATCCACAGAAATTCTTTCAGTAAGAACGTACTTAATCACTTTTCCAATCTGGAGTAAGCAGAAGAACTCAGGTGAAAAGTATTTCCAGTCAAGGTTTAAGTAACTCATACTATCCAGTCACATTTTTTTTTCCCTTTACTTATGTAAAATGAAACTACGAGATCCGAATTTGTTCTTTCCTCTAAACCCCTTTTCTCCATAACCACCTTATCCACATCTGTCACTTAGCCTCTTTAGTGTGTTTCCAGTCCAGTTCACAAGAGAAAGGCTAAACACAGGTCATAGCACACACTGATCTCTTGTAGAATTAGTCCTTGTCAGAAAAACAGTAAAAGAACAGGAAGAAGAAGAACAAATGCCCTCACTCAAATTTCAAGCTGTGCAGCACTAGGGGTTTCATTTGTGAGTTCAGTTTCTTCCTCCTGTCCGCTTACTAACCTTCCCAGATACAAATGCAACTTGCTCACAAAGCTGAATCCAGACTAGTTGGCAATGGACAGCAGAAATAAGTGGTAGCTACTAATTGCAAAGTGAATCTATTTAAATCCTTTCTGCTCAAAACTATTCTTGGGCATCCAGTGTTGGTTGCTGGCATTTAAACACCTTTCTGAGTAGCCACCAGTTGACTTGTAGCATGTACAGGAAGATATTCACGAAGGTAACATCCACAGACTTCATTTTGTTCTCAGAGTTTGTTTGAATTTCATAGCTCAATCCTAACCCTTAAAAAGTTGGTTAAGGCTTCTTTTAAATGCTCCTAACTTAAGCTCTACCTTGGGCTACAACTCCTTGAATTCATGAGCTTAGATCAGAACAGACCAGTGGAATACTCTTTTGAAGAAATTTACAAAATAGTAATTCCATAGTGCAAGACCTCAGAAATCACAAAATTTATTTAAATTTAAGAGTGCAGTTTCTAAGACCTTAAAACTTGTGAGTCTAGCTATAGCAGACTTTATCCATTACAGTATTCAATTTACCTCAGCTGAGCATCATAAATCTGAGCCTTTTCATCAATGCACATAGCTGACCTTGTTTTGATCTACAGTGTTACTGCTTGTTGTTATCCATTAAATTTTTAAACCTTTTTCTTTAATTAAATTATTTCACTCTCCCCACCCCATCCCCCTACTCATTTAAGAAAATGGCTACAGGACTCATTTTAATATCTGCAGAGGTACAATTTATTAATATTCTTACCAATAATTTGATTTTACTTTTTAAGAAGGATTATAGCAACATTTACAATTGGTTTGGGGGCTGTGACCAAAGCTTATATAATAGAAAAAAAAAACTATTAACCTATTAAACCTTCATCCAGTAACAGGAAAATAGTGTGGTTGAAAGTTAATGTCTATGTGGTGGATCATGCAAGAAGAAGAATGAAAGGGGTTCCCAATCCCTGTTAGAGATTACTAAACCATTAAGAAAAACGCAAACATCTCTCTGACACATTAACAATGACTTTAAAGAATCACGTTCTCTCACTGCTGTTTAATGAGAATTTCCTAAGAGTTTTAATGGATAGTTCTGCTTGAGCTTTTACTTTGCATTGTGGTTTCAGGACAACCTATAGCAATAAATACTGGTTGTACTAGTGTTCTCAGCATAATAGCTTCACAAGTATACCACAGTAAAGATACCACTAATACTGACAGCAGAGCTTCAGGAATGAGAAATTCCTGTGGAATTTAGAAACAGGCCTACATGCAGCCTTTCCACTTTACATCATTGCAAATTTATCTGGATCCTAGGTAACTTTGTTTTCCACTCTCCCAGGTATATAATAAATAATTTTTGTCAATAGACAAATTAAATATGCATTTTCATTTCTTTTCTTCAGGTAATCCAATGGTAATTTGCTATTTATACATTCAGTTGCCCGAAACAGAGGAATACTGGTAATATTTCTTGCACTTTTTCCAAATGGTCTGTCAACTGTTAATGTCCTTCTGCTTTGTCCATCATTGTGATACTTCTGTGTGCTGCAGTAGATTTCCCAAGTCTGTTCTGCTGCAGTGTTGTGGAAAACCGTCTTCTGTGACTCTGATGAACACCAGGCATGGTCAGATGGCCATATTGTGAGCAAACCCACTAACTTTTTCTTCTGAGGTGGAAGTGGAGATTAAACCTCTTACAGCTGTTTCACCTACTGTACATATTGCAAGGTTGAACAAAGCACATGAGTTATCTCTCTGGTAGTCAGCTGCAGTCCTGCAGGCTGCCTGGGGCAGTTAGGAGGTATATGTGGCTGTGTGACAGTGCAATCCCTTGGGTGCTGCAGGGGACACCTCTTCACCTGCTGGTCTTGTGAATGCACAGCCTAGTTCTTGATTTCTTCCCAACTTTTCCTTGTATTTTCTTTTCTATATCTGTCTTTTTACATTGCCATTATAATTTAAAAACATATTTTCTTTACCCTTTATAAAAAAGATGAACAGTGACACCCCCACCACGTTTGTGACAACCTCCCCACTTGAAGCCTCTCACAAAGCCTTGTAACAAGGAAAGCAGTCAATAATGATGCCTGCTAAAGTCCATTGTGCTAAGCTGACTGTCAAGTTTTCTGTGAGAAGCTGAGGTCAGCACCTTCTTTAAAATAAATTAATGGATAATGATGTAAAACACTTCATGGGGCAACTACAATGCCTGAAATCAAGGTCTCTGATATTTAGATGTCAACTGCAATGCTAACTCAACATTGGTCAGTCTGAAAACCTAAGTCACAAGTGTCTGGTGAACCTGCACCTGCAGGGATTTGAGCCCTTGACTAATAGACCACGTAAAACATCTAGATGGATGGGAAACTGCCAGGATCATAATTATTATTTGTTTGGCTGCCTCCAGGAGAGCTTTCAGTAATTTGAAAAAAACTTTGTCACTTTCAGCATTTTGGGGGGTTAAATCTTTGTTGTAAACTCTGAAAGTGTTAACTTGCCAGT
Organism: Burhinus bistriatus; assembly: GCA_013397275.1. NCBI lineage: Eukaryota > Metazoa > Chordata > Aves > Charadriiformes > Burhinidae > Burhinus > Burhinus bistriatus. Next base: position 24,221 of record VYXH01004760.1, read on the forward strand.
CTCCAGCATCTCCTAGTGTGAAGCACAGATGCTGTAAAATGTTACATAATTTTGTGAGATAAGGCTGGACTTAAGTTGTCCCCCTTCAGGATGCAGACCAGGATGCAGCTGAGCTACCACTCACCTCTATCAAGATGTTCTTCTGGTCACTAGGACAGTTTTTCTTAAAGGATTTATGCTGAATGTTATCTGTGAATGGTGTGGAAGAGGAATTAAATTTCTACTGTCAGTTTTCTTTTAAGCTTCTTAAGCACAAACAACCATGAATTAAACCTCTTTATCCGTGACATGAAAATATTAACTGGCATCCAAAGGCCATTCTAAGCCAGTTTAATTTGAGGGACATCTAACAGAATGTGATATTCTGAAAACAGACTTGAAAAAACAGAAACCTTATCCCAAAGCTGGGTTAGTCTTTTAAAACCAAACCGAACCAAACCAAACCAAACCAAACCAAACCAAACTAAAAATTAGCTTTTTTAGCTCTTTCCCATTCTTATCTTAATAATGTATTCTATTTGACATTTTTCCCAAGATGAAAAAGCAAGCCTTTTTTAAAAATTAAATTAAGTTTAGGGCTAGATAACCATTTTACCAGGGTTTTATTAAAATTGTTGAACATACACATTAGTGTACGTGCACTCTAGTGGAGAAACTTTACTACAAAAGAATAAATGGAATTTTGTGTTTTAGTTTTGCTTGTCCTGTGATTGTGTATTCTTTGTCAGTCTTTATCAAAAAAGCCTACCTATCTAAGTCAGTAGCATATACACCGATGTTAGTCAACTCAACCTAAAAAAAAAAAAAAAGAGCTACTGTTCTGTACCTCTTCATTGTTCCCTTTTTTGTTGCATTTTTGAGCACTAACCTTCATCTCTCTTATGAAGAAAGACTGAAAGAGTTGGGGTTGCTCAACCTGGAGAAGAGAAGGTTCTGGGGACACCGTATTGCAGACTTCCAGTATATAAAGAAGAAAGATGAAGAAAGACTTTTTACCTTGGCCTGTAGTGACAAGACAAGGGACAACAGTTTTAAACTGAAATAGGGTAGATTTAGGTTAAACATAAGGAAGAAATGTTTTACTCTGAGGGTGGTGAGACACTGGAACAGGTTGCCCAGAGAAGCTGTAGATCTCCCGTTATTGGAGTGTTCAAGGTCAGGTTGGATGGGGTCTGGAGCAACCTGATCTAGTGAAAGATGTCTCTGTCCATGGAAGGGCTTGGACTAGGTGATCTTTGAAGATTCCTTCCAATGCAAACCATTCTATGATTCTATTCTATGATTCTATGTGTGTATAGGTAAAACATTTTGTTGCGAGGGTGAGTGTTCTTTGCTGTGGTGTTATTTTGAGCAAAAGAACTTGGGAAAAAATAAGTTTTACCCAAGATGGACTATGGAAAATTTGTTTTGTAACTTTTCTGATGCGGTGTTAACATGATGGGCTTTGTGTCACTTAAATGGTTCAGTTGTTTGACCAAAAACATTTTCAACTGCGTCAATGTATAAATTGAGAAAACAGAGAGACTGTTATCAACGTGAACCTTTAAACTGTAATCTCCAGACACACTGTAGCAGAACAGAGGATAACTTTCTAAATTGAGAAGAAAGATATGTGGCAAGCATGCAACATCCTCAAGCAGACATCAAAAAATGATTTAGCATACGGCAAATCACCTTCATTAAAAGCTATTTCTGGAAACATAAAGGAATTCTTTACAAAGAATTGCAAAAAAGCTTTAATGGTTTTTCTGCAGAACTAAGGTAAGAAAGAAAATGCAGAACAAACAAGGAAAAAACATCTTGCGCTATACACATGTGTGCACATAGAAGCACACACACACATACACAGAGAGATCATTGCATGCACCTGAAAACTGAAGTTCTTGTATTCCTTAAGCTTTTACTTCTCAAAAAAAAAACAACCCCACACCCAAATTATGAGGCTAACTATATAATTTCATTATTACATCCCTTGTTATTCCTAATGTATTAAAACAGAGGTAAATATCCATCTTAATTCTTCCCTTCTTTTCCTGTTCATCCTTCATAGCAAATTAGCCAAAGTTACAGATAATGAAAAGTGTGTCTAGCAATGGTGTGTTACTGGTTTTATCCTTAAAAAGCGGAGTGGAAGTACAGGTTCATACCCAGACTGGCATATCTATGTGTAGAATATGCCCAGAACTCTATAATTTAAAGAGTCAACACTTAAAACTGGCATAAAACATAGCAGCAAAATAGCTTGTCAAGTACGATGCAAAGGCTAGTAACATAACTGATACTGAAATCAGTATGTGGGTACCTACTTCTCATAACTTTTCCATCTTCATCCTTTGGGTGCCAAGATGAGATGGCAGTGTCCTTTGATTCTCTCCAGTGTGACTTGCTACAGTCATAGATGTTTGTTCATTTCAGCAAAACAATAAACACTGAGTACAGATGGAGCAAGGAGAAAAAGAAAGATGAGACTATATCTCTACTACATCTCTTTACCTCTTCTACACCACCTAGGGTATATTTTCGCTAGACCAAAGCTGAGAAAATAAAATCGTATACTTAAACTACACCTCTCAAGAGAGGAAATCATTAAAGTGATAAGAAATCTAAAGAACAAAGCCATATAATGCATTGCTTTCATTTATTGAGGTCCTGCATGCACCCACAGTCCTGCATAGTCCTGAGCAGTCCCATGGGGACACATGCTCTCTGCTTGTGTACAATGAGCCTCCAGCCCTGTCCCTCGATGCACCTGAACAGTCATCTGAGTGGAGCCTCGCCTGACTCATTACTTTGCCTTGTCTGATGACCATGGGGCTGTTGCTGGTACCTGTCACCATCCCCATGCCAACCATGTTTGGGGTCTGTGGGGCTGCACCCCTGCCTGTGCTGTGGGCCCCCACAGCTCCTGGCTTGTCCTCCTTCTTGGAGCAGCCCTCCTGGAGCAGCACTGAAAGAGCCTCTTGCCGATCCTGACAAGATCCTGCAGCAAACCCTCCACATTTTTTCACTAATCCTGCATACAAGCTGGATGGAACAGCTTGTTCAATATTTGAATAAATTGTTATCTTACAGAATGCAGCTGTATTTGTCAAACCATGTTTCTGATCAATAATGCATATGAGACACTGAAATATTTTATTGTGATTGTCCTTCAAGATAAAGAGATACTCTGATGTAGTGTTTGTGTTAAGGAAACACAATTACTGTAAATATGTTGTTACTTAAGCAATGAGTATGATGTGTATTTATAATAGAGCCGTATTGTCGTATTCAAGTATGTGAAAGAAAACACAGCATATAGCTCAGTTTGTGTATTGGGTCCATGTGCGTGGGTGCTGGCAGTGGGAGGCTGCAGGGGTGGCATCTGTGAGGAGAGGCCAGGTGCTGCCCATGCCAGACACAGTCAGTTCCAGGTGGTTTCTCTTTGCTCCAAAACAGACCCACTGATCAGCCAAAGCTGAGCCCACAAACCATGCTGTTGGTGCCTCTGCAAAAACATGTTTAAGAAAGTGTAAAAAAAGCTTCAAAGCAGCTGTGGGAGAGAGGAAGGAGAAAAATGTGAGAGAAACAGCCCTGTAGACACCAAGGTCAGAGAAGAAGGGGAAGAGGTACTCCAGGTTCCGGAGTGGAGATTCCCCTGCAGCCACTGGAGAAGACCATGGTGATCAAGGTTGTCCTCCATCTATGTCTTTGTTTCTAACTATCCTACTCTTTTTTTTTTTAATTGGCAAGAAATTCAACCAGTTTTCCTGAAGTTGAATCTGTTTTGCCCATGACAGTAATTGGTGAGTGATCTTCCTTGTCCTTATCTCAGTCCACATGAATTTTCATCCTATTTTCTCCTCCTGTCTTGCTGAGGAGGTGGAGTGAGAGAGTGGTTTGGTGGGCACCTGGCAGCCAGACAGTGTGAATGCACTATAGCTTGGGTATAAGTAGATCAAACTAAGAATATCTTCCTAAGAAGAAAGGGAAGTGTTTTTTCTGATAAACCTGTTCTGCTGTTACTGCAGGAGTGTTTGTTTTCCCCTAGTGGATGTAACAAATGAAAGATTAAATATCATGAGACATAATCAAAAGAATTAGTGAATTTCAGTGACCTAAGTGCACTTCAGATTTGTGCAATTTTAATACTGTACTATCAGCCAAATATGACTATTTCTTCCTCAGTGTGGCTGGTGAATACAGTTTTCTGGTTCATCAGGCTTTGACTTCAGTAATTAACTTTTTTCTGAAATGGTGTTTGGTTTTTTTGAAGCCTCCTCCCTCGAGGTTTCAAAATTCTCAGCGTGCCTGATTATTTTGACTGTTTGTCTATAAATACCTGTTCTCAAGTATACATGCTGGAAACCATTAATAATTTAAAAAAAAAAATTCCAAGAAAGCAAACAGAAAAACATCTGGTGATTGCTTTCATTCTGTCAGTACTGATATAATAAATAATTCTTGTTTGCTTTATAAATGAAACAAACAAAACCTGAGAATTTCTAAGGTTTTGGAAATGGCTTTTTCCAAAATGCAGGACACTTTT
>VYXH01004765.1:2008-22097 GCA_013397275.1 Burhinus bistriatus
CGGCAGCAGCGGGCCATGGCCGCGGAGGAGCTGGCGCAGAAGCTGCAGCGGCGGCTGCAGCTGGAAGAGAGTGGAGCGGCAGCGGAGGGTGAGGCGGTGGCCGAGGCGGAGGCGGCGGTGGCGGCCGGGGATGAGGCGGAGCGGAGCTGTCTGACGGCCAGCGCGGACGCGGAGCTCAGCGCCAAGCTGTGCCGGCGGCAGGACATCAACGAGGGGGCGGCGCAACCCCGGCGGGCCGCCGTCTTCAACCCCTACACCGAGTTCAAGGAGTTCAGCCGCCGGCAGATCAAGGACATGGAGCGCATGTTCCGCCTGTGAGTGGGGCCGATGCCGGGGCGGGGGAGGGTGGGTGTCTGGCTCTGCCCGGACCCGCGGGCTCCCCCGTCGGGTGTGGGGCTCTGCCTTCCCTCCGTAGACCCTCCCAGCGCTTTTCGCCGGGGGGACATCTGGAGAGAGGCTGTCTGCTCTTGGCGAGGTGTTTGCACTTCTCCGCGGTTTTGCGGTCGGGCTGGAAGAAGCTGCGGCGGATTACCAGCACCGTCTGATCCCCATATTGTCCCTGGGCTTTGGTGGTGGTGGTGGTGGGATTCGTAGGGTTTGCCTCGGACTTGGGGCTGGAGCTCAGCCCTGCGCTTAGCTCACGACTTGGGGTTGCCTCTGCTCTACCTGGGTTTGGGACGGCAGCTGTTTGTGGTGGCACTCGTGAGCGGTGGCTTTGGGGAACACTCTGGGTGGGACGGATGAGCTGGGACAACACAGGCGCTGCTGCCCCACACCCTGAGGCACCTGGTGGGTCTGTGTCCTGGGCCCTCGCAGCAACGCTGGGCATCTGCCTTCAACAACTGTGAGCCTGACCATCCCCAGCAGCTCGGCTGGCTCTGCCCAGCAGTGCTGTAGCTCCTTCCATGGTCCTGTTTGCCAGGCCTGGTGCCCCCTCCTGTGCACCCAAACAAAGCTTGAGCACAGCTTCCTCTTGTTTCCCCCTTCCTGGGGGCTGGGATGAGGACCTCCTCCCGGCAGGAAGGTGTGTATTAAAGTCAAACTGGTGGTGGCAATACGGAGAGCTGCTTCTGTAAGCAGAAAGGCTTGGCCCTTCCTGGGGCCATGATCCTGTCCTTTTCTGTCCTCCATGAGCCCTGTCCTGGTTCCTGCAGTTGGGCTGTGTCTTGGTAGCTTTGACTATCTGTGCTCAGGTTTCCCTCCAGCACCACAAACCCCATGCTCCTGGGGACTGATGTCCTCCCAGCCCCAAGGAGAGGGGTCAGGCAGGCAGCCGTGCATGACAGCCGACCACAGGCAGGGCTGCCAGACTGAGGGTGAGCTGTTGGCAGGCATGAGGAGGCAGGACCACAGAGGAGCTACGTGAGCTGTCATGGCAAGGTGCAAAGACCTACTTCAGCTTACGGCAGTGACCACAGCAGGGTTTGTAACTTGTTAGGTCCCTGTCCTCTTACCTGAAAGGTGCCTTGGGCACCCTGGAGGCTGGGGTCATTGCGAGGAGACCAAGATCCTGGTTGAACGTTCCCAGCTCACGACAGTGTGGGGTATTGCTGGCCCCAGCCGGGGCTGTTGCTGTGGGAGACCAGGCAATGGGCTTTTGTGAGCTCACCAGAGCTCTTTGTTGCATGGGCAGCGTCATATCGGCAGCTGGGCATGGGAGGTGGTCCAGGCGAGACTGCTGCTCTGCTCACTCCTGCGCCCCTTTTGATGATTCTTAAAGGGGATCCCACTTTGTGAAGGGCTGAGATGTGGTGCTGTGAGGGCAGGAGGACAAACTATGCAGGCAGCTGCAGGCGAGAGCCTAGAGTAAGCAGCAGCACTGCCTCAATAGGGATGAGGAAAGGAACAGTTGTGGTTTGGGAAATAAAAAGTGGAAGAGCTGAATTGCAGCCGAATTTTTCAACAATGAGCTCATTAAATGCCGGCCTTGTAAGCGGGGAAACTTAGGCTTTGCAGTTGAATGCTAATCAGCTGGTCAATGTAGCTGGGAAACATTGTGCACCCTGTGAGGACTATCGCAGCTGAGCACCAGCCAGTCATGCCAAAAGGGGAAGAAGCTGGGCTGCGTGCTCCCCCATGCTCCCCGGACAGGCGAACAGAAAACCCCGTCCTGATTTTCATTCTGTTATAGGCACCTGGTGTTAGTGGTGGTGGAGGATCTGATCTTTGCTCCGTCTGCTCTCAGCGACCCATTTCAAGTACTGGCTGACACCACGTGCTCCAGGAGGAGAGGAAATGTTCTCTTTAATTCCTGCCAGTCAGAGTTTGAGTTAATGTGATTAGGGCTTTTATTCTCTCTATGGCTTATTGGGTCTTTCTTACTAATGGTAAAAAATAAGCTGTTGACAGACAGGGATGTATCTTCTCACTGCAATGGGATGCCAGGTTTCCACTATCAGACTTCCCATCCAAAAGTGTTTCTTATCAGTTTAGTGGGACTTGTAAATCTGTTGTTTGGACTAAACTTCAGCCTGTAGGACCTGGGTGTGGTGTGGGCTGGGTCAGGGCCTCTCCCAGGAAGAGGGAGTTGCTTGTGATAGCGGCTGCTCTGGCATCTGTCAGGGTATTGCACGGTACAGCTGGTGGCTGCAACCGCCCTGTGCCACAGTGGAAGCAAAGACCCTGTCTGAATGTGGGAGTTTCTGAAATCTAGTGCTCCGTCCAGGTGCTATGTGCTGCTGGCTGTGCTGGGAGCATCCTTCCAAACCAGAAACAACGCTCCTTGCTCCTGCTGCCATGGTCAGGCTCATTTTTCCTTGCTCTTGTCCAGGCCTCCTCTTGGCAGCATTCCTCCTTTTCGGCCCCATTCTGCAGGGGATGGGGTGTGGGTATCTGCCGCAGGTGCTGGGGCTGTGCAACAAGCGTGCAGGGGCCGCTCGGTGCAGACAGCTTTTGGGGTGGGTATTTTTTTTTTGGCAGAGGGACCAGGAAGTCTGCAGCTCAGGCTAATTATAATGTGACCTAATTAGCTGCCTGTTCTGACAATGTGTGGGGACTGTGATAACCTCCCTTCTCCAAGTCTTGTGAGTGAACTCAGGAGCTCTGGAGCCTCACAGCTCCCCTTCGTGCCGTCTTGTCTGGGGCAATGGCAGAGGGTGGTGTGAAAGCCAGGCTTTGAGGCTGTGCCTGGTGGGGAGTGACCTTTCTGAGGTATGTAGAGGGGAGGAACACAGCCACTGGCTTCATCTGCAGGGTGCGAGGGAGTGGAGAAATTCCAGCCTTGCTGTTGCTTTTGTATTTAGGGTATTTCATGTGTTGCCCATTTGTTTTACGAGTGCCTTGTGCCTGGCTGGTGGCAGAGGCTGTGATGTCCCTTTGCCCTCCTGGAGCCACTTGGGAGCCCCTTGCCAGGTGCCCCTGTACCAGGGGACATGTCTGATAGGACCTGCTTGTTCCAAGACTGCTGTGCTCCTGGTGACTCCGGCTGTCTCTGGAGTCCCAGCAGTCAGGGAGGTCACCCTCATGGGGACTCAGCCACCTCAGGTGCCAAGCATCCAGCCTGGGCCCTGCAGGCTTTGGTGCCTCAAGGTCTTGCCCAGCATCTTGGAGGAAATCTTGATGGAGGAGATTTTCATCTTGCCCTCACGTCCCTCCAAGAGCAGGAGAGCTCCTGCTGCCCGGGCTGGGGAGGATGGAGCTGCATGTGGCTAAGGAGCCTGATCCTGTCCCCACTGTGGTACGGAGGAATTGTTTCCAAAGCTCTCAGCAACAGAATAGGATATTTCAGTTGGAAGAGATCTACAACGATCGTCTTGTCCAACTGCCTGACCACTTCAGGGCTGACCCAGAAGTTAAAGTATGTTAAGGGCATTGTCCAAAGGCCTCCTAAACCCTGACAGGCTTGGGGCATCAACCACCTCTCTAGGAAGCCTGTTCCAGTGTCTGACCACCCTCTCAGTCAAGAAATCCTTCCTCATGTCCAGTCTAAACCTCCCTGATGCAGCTTTGATGCATCCTATCACTGGGTCCCAGGGAGAAGAGATCAGCACCTCCCCCTCCCTGTAAGGTGAAATGTAATGGTCAGAGAGAATAAAGTACTACTTAGAAAGGATTTTGAAATATTTAAGAGGAGATTATTACTACTTCAGCACCATCATTCCGACTGCTTTATTTCAAAGCCTGTATTAGGCCATTGCAGCGGGCAGGAACTGCAGATCAAAGATCAAAGTACAGGTGCTCAGTGCGTATGGAGCAAGCTCAGGTACAGCGAACATGTACAGGGAGGGCAGATTTTCTTTCCAGCCTTTCTCAAGAAGCATGAATGTTTAGAAACTTCTCTTTGATCCTTCAGGATTTGGGATTTCTTATTCAACTATCCCTTTTTTTTTTTTTCCATCCTTGGGGTTTTTTAGGCAGCTGGGGAGGTGACTGCAGAGTCAGTACAAGTGATGCAGTCCTCAGCATCTCCTTTTTCCTCCCTTCTTGACCCTTCTTTCTTCTGTGGTGTAACTCTCCCCAGCTGTGCTGCGTAACACCATTACAATGATTGTACTTGGGCAGAAATCATGTGTAACACACTTATTGCTCTTAAGCAAGTCTGTTCAGCAAGTATTCCCTCTTCCCTGGTGCCTGCCCCCCTCCCCCCCCCAGTTTTTGCTCCTGCTTTCCTCCCCCACCACTTCGGCAGCCAGGCACGCTCTGCAGCCTCGGTGGAAGTGAGCCAGCGTGGGAATCTGGGTGCATCCTTGTTGTAGCAGATTTTGGCAAACACTGCCTGTGTCTCATCTGCTGCCAGGAATGCCGCTGTGGCGGCACTGTGAAGCCTTATCACGCCAGCCATGGTGCTTGTAGCTGCTTGCAGCATCCCAGTCATTGCAGGTGGGGACCTGCCATGGCTGTGGCACTGCCTTGCTGCTGGAGTTGCCAGCCTGCAATGTGAGACGTCTTTGCCCATTGGTACAAGAGCCCCTCCATCCATAATGCCTGCATGTCACTGGGGTGAGGCTTGGCTTGCAGCTCGGTGAGCTTTGAGCCCAAAGGAAGCAAAGCTCCGGTGTCATGGCAGGGCAGCAGGTGATTGCGAGGCACCCAAGTGCTGCATACTCTTACTGTGCCACTCCTGGAGTACAGGATGGGATGGCTTTCTAGGATGCATTTAGGGACCAAACTTGTCCTGGTACCCTCCAGTTCTGCCTGTGCTGCATGTTAGGGCTGACCGGTGTCAATCACTGGGACAGGGCTGCTGTGCAGGCAGTGAGATGGGTGTGAGCAGTATCAGGGGCTGGCTGGAGGCCTGGGCCCTGAAAAGGAGCTCCCAAAAAGCAGACAGTGGGGTTTTTGGTAGGGCTGAGGTACGCCGGGAGCATTGGCCAACCAACAAGGTGCAGCGTGCGCTGTGCCCCATTGTGCCTGCGGGGGTGGGGTGGGGAATGAATTGTGTCGTCTCTCATGCCCTATAAATATGCCTCTCCCTAAATAGTCTGGCTGCGTGGCTCCGTGGCAGCCGAGTGGCTGTACCCAGGTCCTAAAATACTCAGGCTGTTTTAGGAGGCAAGGGGGGCGGGGAGGAATGCAGCAGTTTGCAGGGTGCTGCCGTCGCTCTGCAGGGCTGGTGCCGAGCATCCGGAGGCTTCAGCATCCCTCTGTCTGGCTATCCCTAACTGCATGGGATGGGTAACCTGATCTCAGGGTGCATATCAGTGCGAGCTGTACCCCAGTCTGGTGTGCTCAACACCCATTGTGCGGCTGGTACAGTGTACTGCTCTGCCACCAAGACTAGTTGCTGGCAAGACCCCATTTCTCACAATCCTGGCTTTGTGCTGCTTCTCTGCAGGGATGAAGAGCCCTGAAGCTGTGCCCCATGCTTAACCCTTTCAGGGTGGTGCGTTTGCCCCTGGACTTAGTGCCAGGGCAGGCACTGAGGGCCAGAGTTTGCCTGCAGGGAGCATCCATAGCAGAAGGGTGAGATGAGCATGGCAGGCGTGGGCTGGGCATGTGCCTTCCTTCTGCCTTCATCGCCATTATCCAATGCCTCTGAGAGGGGCTGGGCAGTGTCCCGACCCTGGATGGGCAGTCCTTGGTGGGGGGTCTCAGTGTAGTCCTGCTTCCCACCCAGCCAAAGGGCAGCATGAGCTTGCTGGGGCCAAAAAAACCCCACCACCCAATCCCAGGTGCCTCCCTGCCACGATATGTTTTGCTGCTTTATCTGATCAAAGCACTGCCTCTCCAGCCGCCTTACTCCGGAAGAACAGCTCCAACTGTTTCTCTCAAACTTAAAGGAAAAGCAAATTGACAATTAAATATTGCACTTATTACACTTCTGTGAGGTCTTGAAAGTGCATCTCAGAGCTGGGCTGAGTACGCTGTGAACGTGTGCCTTAATTAACTGATGCCTTCCTTGCTGTGATGATCCCGCTGCCTTTCTTCCTGGTGACATCTCAGGTCAGTGATCTGGTTTCTGCTTGCATAGAGGATTCCTCCCTATCTTTCCAGAAAGCTGTCTGGCCTGGTGCACTTGAGGGTTTGCTGGGTGCAGAGCATGCAGGCAGATTGGTAGCAGGGGCTGTGCGCCAGCCTGGTGGTGACATCCCTGTCATTTGGGGTCTGAGACCCTTGGAAACAAAGAGACACAGAGAGTATAAAAGGTGGTTGTGTAGGTGGTGGGACTCTGGAAAGCTGTGGAGGCCATTGCAGTTTCAGGGAAGAGCACCCTGTGCTCATGAAAGCAGGGGCAGAGCTCTTGGCTGCACTCCTGCCTCACGCTGCCCACGCCTGCGAGCAGCTTGGAGGCAGCGGCTTTGTTCATGCCTTCCTCTGCCACAGCTTCCTCTGTGGCTGTGAGGCTTCTCAGCTGGAAAGGGCATTCTTCCAGCATAACCACAACTGTGCAGGTCTCAGTCTGGGATGGCTTCAGCCCTCATTTCTTTGGAAGAGAGCTAACAGTCAATGAAAGATGATGACTGGGAGGATTTGACCAGCTCCCACCAACGGGAAAGCTTCAGCACCATGCCTAGGGTTTGCTTTCTGAATGGTTGAAAGGATTTAATTCTGTCAGGGTTGAGATAGTGGCGAGGGGGCAGTGGCAGGCTGTGCACAGGGGCTGAGTCCAGCCTCGCAGACCCTGCCCCGTCTTCCCATGCAAGCCCCCAGCTGTGTGCTGGACCCCAATGGCAGAACCAGGATGAGGGAAGGCTGCTGACAGGCTGTCTGATAGCAGAGTGCCCATCCCTTCAGCCTTTGGACTTTAAAACTCAGTGATGGCCCTGGTGGTTGTGAAGCGCTGATTGCTAGGTGGGCCGGATGCTTTACTCGCACCTGCAGCAGATGTCAGGGGAGGAATTGGTGCACAGTCCCATGCTAAGCATGGCAGGTCACTGCATCCCCATTCCTACAGCACTCTGCCCCTTGCACAGGTGCTCCCTCCTCCTGCAAAGAGTCCTTGCAGTCCTTTGTGCTGCATTGGGAGCATGTCCTGCTCCATTCTTGCTCCTAGAGGTGGGCACTGGTTTCCTCTGTCAGCCCAGCCTTGTGGTGCAGCCCCTGGCACCAGCTAGGATTGCTGTGCTCCCCCAGGACTGCTGTTCTGCTCTGCCTGGGGACACTGAATAAACAGCTGCCCTGAAGCACGGTGCTCATGTAGTACAAAACCATTTCAGAGAGGACAGATCTTAACAGCTAGAGGGGGTATGTTTTGCTTACAAAGAAAGATAGCTGCTTTCTGCTGGGAAGTTCTGGTTGCTTTCTGCTCCCTGTTTCTTTGCTAAATGAGCAGGAGACCTGGCAGCAGCTGGCTCCAGCATGCCTTTGCCTCACCGTGCTGGTGCATGGTGTAAGCTGTGCGTAACTAACCTTTGTGCTGCACACGCAAGTGGGTGAGATGGAAATCCCACTGAGATAAGCTCAGTTCCTCCATGCTCCTTCTGTGTGGGTGGTTTGGTCTGAGCTCCCCTGAGCACTTCTCTCTCTGATGAGACAGCTCTGAAAGCTGCCCGCTACTTCCCTGAGCTTAATATATCTCAGCACTGGCCGTGTTGTGCAGCTTCCTCTCGCCCCCAAGCTTTGAACCACCCCATGACTTTATCCATTTGCATGGTTCCTCTTCTGGGAAGATGAATATGGGAGATGATGAGGGCTGACCCCCTCCCCTTTGCATCCCACAGGTACGACTCAGGACGGGATGGGTACATTGACCTGATGGAGCTGAAGCTGATGATGGAAAAGCTGGGAGCCCCACAGACCCACCTGGGGCTGAAGAACATGATCAAGGAAGTGGATGAAGACTTTGATGGGAAGCTCAGCTTCCGTGAGGTGAGGGTGGCTGTGGGAGCAGACAGGGTTGTGGCTGTGGGGCAGAGGGAGGAGGCAGCCAGGCCCTGTACTCCGGCTGTAGGTAGCCCTGTCCCCTCCATGTCTGTTTCTCCAGCTGTGGGGTGCAGTGGAGAAGCAAGTGAGCTTCCCCATGCCATGGGGAGCTCGATGTGTGGACCACTATCAACATCAGTCTCCACGTGGCAGTAATGATGCCAAAGCTCTCCAACCTCCCTGCTTCCTTTGGGAGCACATTTGAGCCCTGCTGCAGCTGCCTGGGAGTGCTGACAGCTCCCTGCTGTAGCTGGAAGTGGCATGTCCCTTCAGACACAAGGTCTCATTGCTGGGCTCAGGTTTCATTTCAGGTGCAGGGCAAGGGCTCTGCTTGGAGCGGCTGATCTCATGGGGTGCAGCTGGCTTCCTCTTCCATTTTATATAGGGTCCTTCTCTGCATCATGCAGTGACCAGCTATTGCAAGCCTCATGAGGGTGGTCACCTCCCTGCAGTGAGGAACGTGGCGATGCAGCAGTTTGCTACTGCATGCTGGCTCAGCAGGGACACACAGTGAACAGGTCTGTCTGTCACCACTGTGCTGAGACCGCTGGGAGCAGTGTGGGCAGGCCAGGAACTGCTGCCAGATGGAGGAAGAGGGAATTTGAGCAGTGACCTGCATGCACTCAAGGGCACCTAACTCATCTCAGCAGGAAGGGGGAGCCCAGACACCAAAACCTCCTGTTGCATCATCTCCTCCCAGACTTTGATCGCTGTCTCTGTGGCTTTCTGAATTAACCGACAGCCCCTTAGGCAGCAGGAGGGCCAGCGCTGCTTGTGTCCTGCAGCGGTTGTGAGGGCTGTGCTACTGTCCTGCTTTTTCCTGTCCCAGGGGACAGATGCAATGGGCCCCGAGCACCTGGGATCCCTTGTTTCTGTGGGGGCTGTGCTCTCGCCGTGCCTCTTGCAGGGTCGAGACTTGCTTGTGGAGATGAGGTGCAGAGCTCTCCACAGCTCAGAACATCAAGTTCTTCATCCTGGAAGTGCCGGGACCTTTGACAGTGTCTGGGAGGGAGGATGAGCAGCCAGGGCCCATGACCGGCTAGGCTGATCAGGGTGTGAGGGGTGACTTGCAGCTCATAGAGCTGCTGCACTCTCTCTCTGTGCTGGCATGTCACACCATCTCCCCCTGCTTTCATCCCCCAAGGGTTTTGTTGCATTTCTTTTGCTGCAACAGAGCAGCAGTAGAACACGGAGGCCAAAGACTGTTGGGTTACAGGGTCTGGCCCATAGAGAGGGGGAAAGAAAAGCAAATCTGGGAAGGGAGAGCCTGTCAGTTCACATCAGCAAAGCCCTAATCTGGCAGCTCCTCTGGGCAGGGAAGGAGATGTGCCAGGTCAGAGGTGAACCGGGGTAGCAAAGAATTCAGCGGAGTAGGAAGAGCACTGTGCCCTTGGCCCCAGGTCAGACTGTGATTGCAAAATCACTGTGTGGAGGAGCCCTCTCTGCGTGCCCCCTGAGCCACCCTTCACCCTGGTTGAAGAGCTGGGGACAGCCTCTAGGCTTGCTGCAGGGGCTCTCTCCCATGAAAGAGAAGTGCCTTTATCCCCAAGGCTTTGGAAGATGCTGTGGTGTCCTGGCACCAGTGGTGCCGCGCAAGTGGCAGAGCAGCTCCTCTTCTGCCACCACCTGTTTGGAGCACAGCCCTCTGCACAGCCGCCCGTCAGCTGGCACGGGCTGCCTGTGCTGCCAGCCCTTGGCAGGTGGCGTGTGGCAGCTGGTGCTGTTGTAGCTTCTCACCAGATGCAAAACGATGGTCAAGCAAATGCAAGCTTGAGCAGCACATGGGTTGGATTGAAGGAGCGTCACTGGCAGAGCTCTGGGGACAAATTACACAGCAGTTTTGGCATGTACCCAAAGCTTCCCATGGTAGAGAGAAGCGGGATAGTTCTTGCCTTGTTGCAGGTGTGCTGTGTCTAGCTGCTGTGTTCAGGCAGAAGACTGGCAGGGAGGCAGGTTTCCCAGTGGGTGAGGAGGCCTGAACCAGCTCGTAGCCTTGCCCCACTCCATTTCCCATTGGTGGTGGCAAGCAAGCACGTGGAGGGTGACCAACCTGACTTGAGGCACTCTGACAACACAAGGAGAAACCCTGGTTTAAATGAGTGTCTGAACTCAGCAGAATGTAACTCGAGCACCGGAGGACTTCTATCTGCCTCTCCAGAGAATATCAAGTCCTGACGTACCTGCATGAGGATGTGCTTCTTCTGGCCTAGCCAGAGAATCGGTAAGGACCCTCTTTCACTTGCAGCAGGTCACCTTTTGCTGCTGCTTTGAGTAGTGTTGTGTCCTCCCAACCCAGGTAAGCTGTTGCCTGGAAAGCACGTTTGTATGGCTTTGACTTGTTGCTGTTGAACCGCTGGCCCCATTAGGAAGGCTGCCTTCTATCACTGATCTTTTAGCGTCCATCAATACATCAACAATTAACTGCAGAAGACTCCATCTGTGACTCAAGCAAAGAAATTTAGGCTTAAAAAGATAGGTACAACTGGGGGGGAAAAAAACACCTCTGACTGTTTAGTTCCATCATTACCACAGGAAACCAGAGTTAATTACTATAGTAGTAATGTCTAATTGTGGCTGCTATCTAGAACCTGCAAAAATCCACCCACTGTCCCCCACGCCCACACCAGCTTAAATGCTGACCCACGTCATGTGTTTGCTAGGAGGGATGGTGCAAACCACAGCCTTGGGTGACACTGCTTTTCTGGCAAGCTGTTGCAAGGGTGCTGCTGCCGCTGGTTAATCCCGTACCTTCCCTCATATCCCCACGGCCAGCACGGTGCCCAGTCGGGCTGCATAAGTGCAGCATTGCTCTGAGACCTGGCACTGGCGCATAGGTCTTGGATCATGAAGGATGTGAGAGCAGATATATCTCTTATGAGGTCAGTGGGGTGGAAAGTGTGTGTCGTGTTGTCCTCCTTGAGAGCACAGCTTGCAAAGGTACTAACATTATTCACTTTTGTTCTCTATTGATATTTCCCTGAGGCTTAACTGTATGTGATGTGTCCTGGGCCCAGCAAGGGTGTGAGACAGGCTGGGAATGGGAGCTGAATGAAGATTGCTGGTGTTCTCTAGTTAGCAAGGACTGATGCCTTGAGGGCAAATAACTGGTGAGCTGCCAGTGGTGTGCTGACACGAGGAAGGATTGCTCCTGAGGTCCTGTGGAAAACAGTGTGATGCCCTGTAGTCTGCCTTGCTGGGTCCTTGGGGCTGATGTTAGTGCTGTGTCCGCCCCAACCAGTGGTTCAGCCTCTAGTTTCCTTTAGCTCAGCTTGCCCTTCCCAGCTGCGGCAGCCCATATTCCACCAGAGGATTGCTGCGGCAGCCCGTGTTCCACCAGAGGATTGCTGCCCCATCCCCCAGTTTCAGGATGATTCATGCACGCTTGTACTCATGACTGGGTGTTTCCAGTACCTCCCCAGGCGACAGCTGTACCAGACCTCAGGATTGTGCTGCCTCCGCTGCCCTCTTCCGATGCCAGGAAGTGGGACTTGCAGGGTGGAGCAGAAACTGTGAGGAAGAACCATGACTAATGCCAGCCTGGCTGCCAGCCCTCTGTGTCCCCGCGCCTGGTGGTGGAGGAAAAGAGGAACTAGCCTGAGCCCAGAGGATCTGAGCAGAGGGAGAGGATATTTTGGGGAGGATTTGATTTCTTTCTGAGCAGGGTGTTCTGCCCATTCAGCAGAGCATCATTAAATTTCTTACCTGTGTTTGGAGGGGGAAAAATTCCCTCCCCGCGCACAGCCTGCCTTCTGGCTGTTTTGTGCCGAGCACTCACAGGTTATGAGGCCGTTGCATGAAGCAATGTCTGGTGACACTGCCTCTGCAAGAGGGCAGCCAGCACTGCCGTCATCTTCACACCCTTCCCCATGGGAGGCCTTCCCAAATTCTTGCATCTTCACCAGCTTCTGTGAGCAACTTGAAGCAGGCGAGCGCTTTAAGGGCTGGCTCGGTGTGGATGCTGGGACTCTGCTGCCCTCCTCCGGGACAGCCCGGGCTCTCCATAGGAAGAAGCAAAGTCCTAAGCCTGGCACTCTGAGGAGCATAGCACTAGAGATATTTGATGTTCCTGTGCAAATGGATTTCAGGGCAACCCTACATGGTATTTGCAGCCCTCTGCCCTGGACTGGAGTGGTGCAGCAGTGCAGCTTTGTTGCGTGTGCTCCTTTTGTACCTGAGTGACTTGGCCCCATCTCTGTTCTTTCTGAACTGTGCCCAACGCTGAGACACCTCCTGGGGCGGCCAAGAATAGCAGGGAGTTACAGGACTTCTCAAATTACGCATAGAGCATCCACATCTTAACCTGGAGTTCGATTAGTAGGTTGAAGGTGGTGCAGAGGTCTTTATTTTTAAGCAGGCAGGTCTTGTTCCTTCAGTAAAAAAACTGTGCTTTCCTGGAGGGTAATACGGCTCTCTTTTTGTTTGTTTCCTTTTGCAGTTCACTTGCCAATATGCACTCTGCTGTAGTGACTCTGTATTTGTTAAACGTCTATGATCCAATGCAGGACAAAGGTTTCCAAGCCAGTTGCTCTGTGGAGACTCGTTCAAGCCACTCTATCACAAAGGCATGCCTCTGACCTGACCTCTGACAGCTTAGAGAAGCTCTCCTGTATGTTATTTAATGGGCACAACAGGAATACATAGGCTTTGCTCACCTTAACAAAACCAGACGGGGTTCCTTGGAACAGGCTGAGGCATAGTTCAAAGGTTGATTTAAGTCACTTTTCCCATGCCCTAGACAAGGGACCAGTTGAAGTAACTATGTTCTGTTCTCCTGGTGCATTTGACCTTGATTTTGTTTTCCCTTTCCATACCGTGTGGACCATAGGGCTTGGGAAGCACAGGTGGCAGGGTTCATAGCAGCCAGGTAGCCTCCAGATCCCTTTCAAGTGCATACACTTGGGCTGCTGTTCTCTCTTAACAGGAGTGCACTGGCCCTTGGTTCAGGGAGCCTGTGGTTCAGGTGTGAGCCAAGGCAGTCTTTGTCCTGCTTTCATTGTCATGGGATGTGATCTGAGCCCCCAGAATACTGGGGAAGCTGGCAGGGGGCTTGTGAATACACCATTAGGGTGTGGGGACATAGAGGTGTATCTGAGCCCACCATACATTTGTACTAGGCAGGTGGAGAGGTGGCCTCTTTCCTCTGGCCAAGTAGCAGCCCAGGCTCAGTAGGAGCTGTGCTTCACCAGGGCTCTGTTTTCCAGGAAATCCTCTTCCTAGGAGATTTCTACCTCTTAGTCCAACAGGGCTGTTTACCAGAGCCAGGGCACTGGAGCACGAGTTGCATGGTGCCACTTCATTTGTGTAGACCTGGTTTCCTTTGCTCAGAAATCTAAATTCCAGCCCCCTCCAGGTAAATGACTGTGCTGTTTGCATTTTAAGTTGTTTGAGCCTCAGTGAAGAACTTGAATGTTTTCTCTCTGACTTGCTAGTTCCTGCTGATTTTCCATAAAGCTGCGGCTGGGGAACTTGAGGAGGACAGCGGCCTGTTGACTCTTGCGAAGCTCTCAGAGATAGATGTCTCCATCGAGGGAGTCAAAGGAGCCAAGAACTTCTTTGAAGCTAAGGTATGGCGTGGCACAGAGGAACATGGGAAAAGCTCTGCACGCGGGCCTTAATTGCCACTGAGGCACCGATCCTGCTTGCTTTTCAATAGGAGATACTGCCAGATTTCTCCCTAGCTAAAAGGATGCATTTTTCATGCCCCCCCTCCCCAAACTCAGCCATAGCTTTTACCTTCAAACTTTATGTTGGACTCTAGCTACAGCCTTCCTCTGCAGATCAGTCAACACTAGAATGGCTTAATTCACTGTCTCTGGTGTGGGTCTTACCCTGGTAGAGCTGACTGGCTGACCTGTGTCCCTGTGGCTGGGAGCTCTATGGGACTAGCTGACTGATTGCTTTTAAATACAAAAGCGTCCTGGAAACTAATGGGACTAAGTTTCCCATTTTGCAAAACCTCCCTCAACCTGAACACTGAGTTCAGTGGTGAATGGAGTGTTTCGGAGTATAGGATGTCAGACATCTCTTTCTCAAGCAGCTCTCTGTAACTTCTGGAATCAAAATTGTTCTGCAGGGTCCTGGGGTCGGCAGAAAGAGCTTTGCACCATTTGAAGCTGACAAAGCACCCTTTTTGAAAGCTCTCTTGGAGAGAAAATAATCCTGCTTGTTTATATAAGAAGTTTTTTCCCAAGAGCATAACACAGCTATTGCACAGCAGATGTACTGAGATGAAAGCTGGAAAAATAGCCAGCAAATAAACAATGTCTCTTTGATCTGCAGACTATTTGTGGTATAGTATGGTGTTCTCAGATTTGGCTGTGATTCAGAACTGTTTTCTGCAATAGCTTCTCCCACTGTATTCTCACAACTTATGCTATGCTGCCTGCTTACAGAAAGAATGTATGTGACCCAGTACTGACGGCATTGTTTTGGTCACTTGTTAGTGACTTATAAGTAAATGACCTTTCTTTTATTGATGTTAAAGTCAAGCAAGCTAACAGGTATTGGGTGTAAATACCCAAGCACTGCAGTGTAATTAATACTTGACCCATCCTGACAGAGCTTCCCAGTAAGTGCTGGGAGGTGCAGTAAACAGTTCTGCATTGCTCATCTGGGAGTAGTTCAGCCTCTGGCTCTCCCTCTGATGCAAGGCTTGACGCTCTTTTATTTTCTCTCTTGTAAAGGTTCAAGCCCTCTCTTCAGCCAGTAAGTTTGAAGCAGAGATAAAAGCTGAGCAGGATGAGCGAAAGCGGGAAGAGGAGGAAAGGAAACATCGCCGAGCAGCTTTCAGGGAGTTAAAGTCTGCATTTACCCAGTAACCAACCAGCCAATATGCACTCCGAGATTGCACACGACTTGGTACGTTTCCCAGATTGGGGCTCTACCTGGAGAGAACTGCCTGGATCCTGCCTAAAACTCATTACAGCTTTGCTAGCCTTCCTCTCCTGAAGATCCTCCTGAGTTTCTAAGGGCACAACTCTTGCAGTTACTATGCATTCATAACAATGTGAATCGTAAGAGCTGTGTACATGCTGTTTGCTCTGAACTGTCAGGAGCACATCACCCTGAAGCAGAAACAGCAGGTAGCAAATCATGGGTGACCACTGACAAGTGTCATGTTTGCCTACTTCATTCTTTCCTTCTTTTCTATACAACCTTTTTTTCACAACCCTGTATTAATTCGTTTCTTGCTTACAGGCAAGTAGTAAGGGCTTGTGTAAGTTGGGGTGTACAAAGTACAGCTTGACTTCCTGTATGTTTGTACTGCTGTTGGGTGTTGTCACACATCCTTGACTATCCCTTTTCTTCCTCAAAGCCCCATGCCACAGGCACTGTGAGAACACTGTGAAAAGAGAATGATAGTTACTAGGGACATGGATCAAACTAATTATCATTTCCTGTAGCATTTTCTGCCGCCCAGCATGTTGGAGAGTCTTCCAGTTTTTCTTCTCGAAGTGCCATAGTAACAAATCTTTTGATAAGAGGTGAGATTTACCAAGTCTTCGAAGGGAGGAAGCTGGCGCTCTCTTAAAAGAGGAATAGAAAACTAAGTTGCCTGACCACGTATCTTCTTTCACATTCCATCACGTTTAGTGTACTGTACGGCTTCACTGTATTTTCCAGCCTTAGGCAGCTGTATCTGTTTTTAAGGGATATTGCCAGCTGGACGATGCAATCAGATGGCACACTGGGGTCTTCTATTTGGAAATTTGCTCATATCCTGAATCATGAAGGTGACTTGTTTGATTTTATTAGAGCCACAACAGACAACACCAGCCCAGCATACTGGGCAATCCCTGCTCAAGAAGGGAAGAGCAGCGAGGTGAGCATGTTTAGCTGAACTGAATTTGGAGGGCTTACACTATATTATTAGCCATTTTCTTTCACAAACACAGGAAACTTGCCCACAAATGTTAAAATGCCCACTGCTTGTCTGGATGTATATGCTGTAGGTCATGGCAGGGGAGCTGTGTTCCCCCAGAGACCTCTCTTGAAACATGGATTTGCTCAAATTCTGCCTCTGCTATTGCCCCAGTTTGTGCATTTTATTGTATTTTTTTCTTTCCAGAACAAAACTCACCAGTCCTCTTTTCACTTTTCTGTTTTGCTTCTTAAACTGTGAGCACTAAACTGTGAGTGTGGAATAATAAATAGAAAAACCTCTACTCTTTAATGTCAGGTGAAAGAATTGCTAAACAATTAAACCGTGTATATATATCTTCACAGATTATATTTTATAAATCACGCTTTTCTAGCTAAATATTTATAATTAAATGTTTTTATACTTTAAAACAAAGCAGATAATTTCATCTTCAATTATTTCTCCTGTTGCTGAAATGTACAAATAAAGCATTGTTATGTCTGGTCTTGTCTGTCATTTATTTTAGGTCCCTGAATATACTGTTTTGTTCACAAATTACAGTAGCAATCCCCACTTTTGAATGTGCCTGTATTTGATCCCCAAAGCTCGGTGTCCTGACTTGGATGAGTGAGGGAAGTGTTCAGCTTCTTCTTGATAGCACTTCTCCTTCTCTACAGCAGTTCTGGTGCAAAAAGCCCTAATGTTTGCAGTTCCTCAGAAAGGGACATGGCTGTGTAAATATTTGAAATACTGTCCACTGCTAAATGTTGACATCTGAACTTATCTTAAAACAGCTACTGCGTCTCAGCCCCAGTAGTGCCCCAGCTGGGAGCTGGGCAGGTTGCTTCAGCTAGATTTCCCTTTGCATTTCCTCTTTCTGCCTTTATAGAAGGGATAAAAAAAAATGTGGCCATCTGAAAATGTGTCCACTAAGCTTTGCTGGCATTGCCAGTCTGGGGGGAGGGCTCAGGAGGAGGCCTAACTATGCATTGTTGCAGGTACAATCCAGTGATGAAACAAAACACATAAATATTTTATCTGGCACAGCTCTGCTCTGCGTGTTGTCAGCAGTTGATGCATTCACTGTCTGTGAGCCCTTGGGTCTTGGAGGTCAGGTAAAATTAGGGTGAAGGTTCCTTAGTCTCTATTTCCACAGGAAAATTGCAACACTGCAGCTCTTGATTTTTCTCTTTTTTTTCTTTGCAGTGTAGCAAGCACTGCTGACTCGTGCTGCTTTGCACGTGCAGCAGGAGGAGAGGGTGGAAAAAGGGCTTCCAGTGGTTTTATTTCAATAGATTTGAGTCAACTCCAGATGACGAGTTCCAATAAGGAAATGAGCAGTGTGTCTGTGGTAGTTTTGTTCAATTCAAATAGGTGCTTCTAGTTGGGGCCTTTATTCAGCGCAGTGAACAGTAAGTGCTTTTGGATTTTGAAGTTGCAGCAATGTGAGTTTTGAAATTAGCTTTTCAAAAATTGACATTGGGAAATTAATTGCTTTCTAAATGGTTCTGTTTTGCTGGCAACTATTGGATTGAATAAAAATGTCAATAGGTTCTGCAGAAGTACTAAAAAGAAATTATCTAGCTAAATCTCCTGTCTAGTACTGGCTGATAATAACTACTTAATTTTATTTGCCTATAATTAATACATTACAATCCTTGACACTCTGTCCTCCTTTTATGCCTGATGTCACCACAGGTGGCTCTTAAAGGTCCTGGCAATCCCAGCTCTCTTTACTGATACCTGCTGGTACATCAATACTGGTCTGGCACTCCTGACATGCCCCAAGTGACTCTAAGTCTGTTTGTGAGAGCAAGTAGAGAAGTTTGATGAAAAGCCTGTTGTGGTTATGGGTCCTTCCCAGAAGGGACGACGACTTGCCTCAAGTCGCTTGTCTCCTACAACAGGAACTCCAGGTAGTCCTTGATCCTTGCAGGATTTTTATTTCAAGTTTCCCAGAGTAGGAGATGTGCAGTAGAGGAGTCACTAACACTTCAGCCAGTATCGAGGATGGGTTCAGCCTGTCTGGATACTCGGATTGCAGGATGCTTCTGTCACAGCTGTTGTGGTTGGCTGTAGGGGACAGCGAGTGATGGCAGGAAGTCTTACCTAAAAAGCTCTGTGTAAACACAGTCAGGAGGGAAAGGGAAACAATATGATCAGGTTCTTCCTGGCTTAGGGTTCAGGGTTTAGCTGTGAGGATTAAGGTGACTAAATCAAATTTTAACCTTATTGAAGTGTCCAAATAAATCCCTCGGCAAGATGGCGTAACCCAAGTGCCTTTAAACTCAGCTTGCCGCATGTGGGAAGGATGTCTTAAATAACTGGATGTTGCAGAAGTAGCAGCGTATTTGTGGTAGTCTTTCAGCATAAGCCATCTGAGGTGACAGATGCATTGAAGTGACTGACTTTAAAAACTACAGTCGGATGTTCACCTGCCTGAATTGTCTGTTGTTTTTATTATTTTTAGGGATGTGACAAATGAGGACATGGAACACAAGCTGCTGAGATATTGACTCTTCTCAGACAAAATCCCCGGTATTTTGACAAACAGGGAGGCTACTTTTCCAAGTAACGAAAAGCGGGGGTGGCGAAGGGAGATGTGACAGACTGCCACATCATCTGGGCTGCTTTTGACACTTATTTGCTGTTTCAAAGCTGTGCTCTGTGTTTGTAGCTCCTCTGCTGTACCAAGGGAGGCAGGCTCTCGCTTCCAAGCTAGGAGGCGTGAAAGCAAAGGGTCGATAAGGAAGGTTTTTAGTTCATTAGGGAGGCCGCTTCCCTGCACTTGGATTTTTAACAGTGAGGATGAATTGGCATGGGGGCCAGGGCTCTGAAGTACATCATGCCCTCGGTACCCAGACTAGCTGCTGGGGTGATTTCACCTAGACAACATCAGCTGAAGTCCTGTAATTGAACCGTGCAGGAATTTAACCATGCAGGTACAGTCTTGAATTTTCATGACAGTTTCCCTGTTCTGCTTGAATGAGTATTGTGGACGATTAACATGCATCCACTATTACCAAAAAAAAGTAATCTGAGTTTCCTTGAGGTATTTTACAAAAACGCCAAGTTCTGCAGAGGAGGCATGCTTCAGACACTCTCTTATTGCATTTTTTTTGTCTCAATAACATAATGTTTGTGCTAACTGGGATAAAAAAATTTCTGCAAGTACTAAACTTCTCCCATCTCAGCTAAAGCTTGTCTTAGAGCATGTGAAAATATTTTTGAGTGCTCTAATTCAAGGTCAGTATGTAGAATAACAAGGCACAGCCACTTCTGCCGTGAGGTTGGAAGTTCTGACTAACAACTTGAAATGCAGTGCTGCCTCTCTCCCTCCCCATTCTGTTACTAGTACTCGCTCAAGCTGTGTGACAACCACCAGGAGGATCCGATGTAGCTTATCAGAGGTCAGCCCTTTGCTACGGAGCTTTGCTCTTACATACACCAGCCTCCAAAAGGAGAAATTTAATTCTAACATTTTCAGGTGAAGTAGTCTAGTCCTATGTTGCTGTCAGCTAAATAGAACAGTATTTTTAGCTGGAAAAAAAAGTTTGCCTTGAGCTCCTGATTTTTCCATCAGGAAATCTGGAGTCAAAATATGTACCACCTAATACCCTTTCTCTGACAGCAGCAGCCGCCTTCCTCCCAGTCCATCTCCCACAGCAGCGCATCCGCAGGCCTCCTCCGGCCTCTGCGTGGGAGCGGGCCTGATCCCCTCGGTGCCTGGACACAGCGTCTGCTTAAAACACAGTCGCTTCTCACAGTTAGTACCTTGTTGCCTTTTAGTGCTACCAATAAAGCTAAATTACCCACGCATAACCTAGAAGACGAGGGAAAGGGTAAGGCTGCGAGTGATAAATCTGTGCTCACGAACCGAGGATGCAGCAGCCCGGCCGTCATTTACCTCAGCGTCCGAGCCCCCCC
>VYXH01004765.1:22151-41933 GCA_013397275.1 Burhinus bistriatus
TGCGGCAGTAATTTAACTGCCGGGGGGGGATCAGGCTGAGGGGGGCCGGCCGCTCCGGGAGAGGCGGGAGGCGCGGCGGGCCCTACCCGGGCAGCCCCCAGCACCGACCCACCACGGCACCCCCACCTTCCCATGGGGCTGTACGGCGGGGGGGTCGCAGTCCCCACTGCTTCCAACAGGGGGTGCCGGCTCTCCCGCGGGGGGGGTGGGGGGTGAGGACATGCGCGCGCAGCTGCTGGGGGACCGCCCCCTCCCTGGCGGCGCGGTGTCGTCACGCGGGCGGTGCCTGCGCTACGCGGGGAGGAGGAAGGGAGGGGAGCGCCGTCGCCCATCCGGGTCCCTCGGCAGAGGCAGGGGGCGGGGCCTCCCCTCACGTGACGTTGCGTGGCGGCGCAAACGCCATCTTGTGTTGTTGGGGCTGAGGAGTCGCTGTGGCCGTGAGAGACTCTCCGTCCGGGAGCGCAGGTAACGCCGTCCCGCTGGCTCCCTGCCCCCGCCACCGCTTCGGACGCCCCCGCCGCCTCCCCGCCGCCGCGCTCCCGCCGCCGCTGCGCTCCCCGCCTGCGGGAGCGCGCCTAGGCCGAGCACCGGCCTCGCAGGGGGCTCCTGTCCGCCGCGGGTGCCGCAGCCCCGAGGCGCCCTGCGGCCTACCGGGAGGCGAGGCCGCCTCGGCCCGGCGACGAAGGGCGCGCCCGGAGGGCCTGCCCTGCGCTTCTGGTGATGGGCTTTTGCAGGGCTTGTTGGGCCTGGCCCCGCTCGGGGGTGTGGGCCTTGCTCTCTCTATGCGGCTCCTTGGCAGCAGGTCCCGGCAGGGGGAGACGGTGCCTGTCAGGCGACGGCGGGGCGCCCGGGGCTCCTCACGCCCTGCGGGGCTGGCAGCTACCCTCCGGCGCCCTCTCCCCTCACGCTGACCCTTGTGAACTCGCTCGTCCCCTCCCAGCCCGGTGGGAGTGGGCCTGTGTTCCAGCAGCGCCGCGGGCAGGTGCGCCCTCATTGAAGTCTATGTGTGCCCCGCTCCGAGCACGCCCAGCCCTGTCAGGTTATACAGGCAGAGGAAGGAGGGAGCTTGTCGAGCACTCGAGCCTTCCCCACCCCCTCCCCCCCCCAGGCAGCAGGGTGTTGGGAGCAGCAATGACCAGCAGTGTTTGACTGGAGAGGCCTTGGCAGGCTGAAGAAAACATCGATCAGGATTGTGTACGTTTGGTATTGATCCAAGACAAGTAATTTCAGTGTCAACAAAGCAGTCTCTGCTCTTTCAACTCTGTGTAATTGCATTTTCAAGTGGGACAAGTTGTAGGCCAAAAGGAGATGTTGCCAAGTAGTACGTCTGGAATAAAACCTACATTTCCCCCACTAACCTTCAGCTCAACGTTCTTGGTTTGCTACTGTAATGCTTTACCTTTTACTACAATTTTTAAGCGTCTGTTTTCTTGGGTGGGAGGGGAAAGAACTTCTGAATTCTGATTATATTCTTCTGTTTAACTTCTTGCTGCTCATTCTATTTTCTTGCTTCAGGAGCTGACTTGGGCAAGTTCCTGGAAAGTACGTGTGATTTATTTTTTTTTTCCTTTTCCCATAACTCTGCTGGTTGCTTTTGTTCTTAAGAAACTTTTTAATAAACACAAATTAATTTGTTGCTTTGTGAATAGAACATTTGGTAGCTTCACAGTGTGATAATTGGGAACCTTTGTAAACAAAATGGGTTGCAGTTGTCACCAACAAAAGCTTTGCTCTGGTATTTTTGAGCTCTGTTAATGGGTGTTGGCTCCAATAGATAATAAGAGCTTTAGTGTTATGAGGTATTGGTATTCTTGCCATTTGCTTGAATAGGCATCCTTTGAACAGTTAACTGATGCTAAAGTAAAAATGTGTGCCCTAATCTGTTATGGGGGTGTCAACAGAAATGTTGGCGTGTCTATAACCCCTTCTGCATCCCCTTTGCCCCCCCAGGTTCATATAGTTCTACAAGTTAACTGATGTCACTGGTCATGTGTGTCACTGTTAATTTCTCACTGAATGAGTGATTTAAAAAAAAATACAAAATTCTGTCTAATGGTCAACTATAGAGATTTACCCATGGAAGCTGAATGTCACTTCCAGCAAGACCTGCTTCTTATGTTGAGACTTTGATAGCCCCTTTCAACATCTGACAATATTATGTATAAATACTAGCTTTTCTTAATGATTTTAAGAGCTGCTCAGGCTCTCCCAGTCCCTGGATGCATGAAGGTGCATGGGGGTACCTGGTTACTGTCTTAGGACCGTTTCTGAATGGTTTATTGAGCCTCTCTTTTAAAGCAAAAGCATAGAACTAAAATGCAAAGTAGTCATGTTGTGGTGATGATTTGTTTCACAGGGTGCTTACAAAAATTGTTTGATACCACAGTAAAAACTTGGACTCCTCCAGATCCTCTTTTTATTACAGATGTTGATCTTAAGAGGACTGTAAAATATCCTCAGATACTCCTGTTAGTGTTTTTTTTCTTGCATTCCTAAAAGATACAGTAAATGAAAAATACCATCTTTATGTTGATATAAGTGAAAAAGATGCTTGTAAATAGAGAGTTGAAGGCCTTACCATTTGATTTTTCCAACTGTTTTACTCCTTGATCAAGGAAAAAACTGTGTGTGTAAAAGAGGAGTGCAAAGAAGGTTTGGGGTTTTTTCAAGGAATTTAGACTAAGCACCATTGCATCTCTTCTGCACTTCCTGTCTCCTAAGGCCAGTTGTCTAAATGGAGCTCTATCATAAACTGGAGTTCCTTATACCTGAATGTAAGAAAAAAGTTGCCAGCTCTTTTAAGATCTCTAGATACTTCATTTAAAAACAAACTCGATGTTAAAGTCATATGGAACACCTCGTTGGGGCAGCTGACTGGCTGAAGAGATGGTTTGCTAGTACATGCCTCTGCTGAAAGATCTTTCTAATTATTTAAACATACAAGGGAAACATTGGTTCACAGTAATTAATGAAGGTGAGCTAGGTACCTGGACCACGGTCTTTTCCTTCCCCCCTTGCCCCTCTTTTAAAGTAGTCCAGGCCTCCAGCTCTATATTTTTTTTGTTTGAAATACCAAGAATATGAAATTTGATTCTGCCTACTTTTGTCTGATCTTGTAAATTCCAGTAACTGTCAAATGTATGTTTCTTCTTCTTTTATTGAGGCCTTTAAAATTCTTTCTTAGGGCTTTTACAGGTGTGATGTTAAATCCTCTCAAAGTCAGATTTAGAAAAAAATTCCTTTTTCTAGCATCATTTTTTCTGTGTGTTGTTTTTTTTTTTTATTCTCTCAGTGCTTCTGCTCAAAGATGAGTAGAGATAAGCTATATTTAATTCATGATTATAGATAGGCAGAGCTAAGGGGCAGAGCAATAAAATTTCCCCTCACAAGTGTAAAAGCACAAGGCCTGATCTGGCTAGGAAGAAACCTGTCTCCTTTTTGTTATTGAAGAAGCATTTGTGTTGAAAGGGACTCTGTTTCCTTGTGTCGTTTTCTCATCAATTTATTTTAATTCATTGAGTGACATTTGAAAACATAGGTGTCTGAAATGCTGGGGGGGCGGGCGTTTTTGCTTTTACAGGAACGAAGTTGGTTATCAGCCCAGCTTAGCCGCCTCTTTCCTCTCTTACAGTCAATTCGTGAACGTTTTGTGGTTGCACAAATGGTCTGGCTTGAAAATTGTCAGAACTGAGAAAACTTAGCAAGTTTGTTCAAATGTACATAAGTTATGGATGGAACTAAGAAGAATTAACAGTGCTTTAAATTACAAGGTCTATACAACGTTGGCCCTCTTGTGGTTGGTGGTAGTATATAGCCATGTAGTTCATCATAGTGATGTTTAATACCATCATTTTAAAATCTTGAGTTCAGATGGTAGCAAAGGATTATAGACGACAGGTCTCTGCATTGTTTTGTTAGTAGCTGAGATTGCCACAGTGTGGTGATTACAAAATGCGTCTGCTTCTTTTGCGTGTCGTAGAAAGTGAATGAGGCTGATCGTGGAAATAGCATATGGCAAAGTTTTCAAGTAAAAGCATCTAATAACTTGATTTAATAAATTGGAGGCGCAGTTCAACTACTACTAAAACCAGTGGAAGCTTTTACGTTAGGCTTAGTTAATGCTGAATCATCTGTATATGTAATTTTCTCTATGTTATACTAGGTTTTAAGAGTAATAAGGCAGGATCAGGATAACATCACAAGTCAGTTTAAAGATATGCGTTTTAGATAAAAACAAGTGAATATCTTCAGTGATACTAACATAAAGAGAAGAATGGTAAGCTATATTGTCATTCATATGTAGTAATGAGTTACCTTCTGTCTTCCTGGTTGCAAATGATAACGCATACTAATTCTCTGTTAGGGTTTTTTATTAGACAGTTTCTCACTCTTGAATATTTGTTTCCTGAAGTATAGGACATCTCAGAACTGCATGAATAGGAAGCCTTACGAAGGGGTTGGGGGAGAGAATTTCTACAAAGCCCAAAGAAGCTGCTTATGTAAATGACACTTTAAAACAAAGCCAAAAAAACCCCACAACAACCCAGATCTGTTAATTCAATGAACATTTTCAGTGAATATAGTCTGAAGCTTTGTTCTGCTATTTTGAATATACGTATGGGCTGTATAATGTACGTGACGAGTGGGAGAGAGGTGCTGCCATGTGTGGTTTTGGTTGCATTCAGGTAGTCTGTCTGCTGGCCTTGATGAGGAGCAGGTAGACAAACTCATCATTCTGATCTTTAACATCTTGTGGAGTGGCAAAGGCTAAATATTTACCTACCAGTAAATTTTCGATGTACAAGGTAGAGACAGATGTGGAAGTGACTTTCAGCTGGAAAACAAGAGCGCTGGCAGGATTTTGGGACAGGTTTTGGAATGAGAAGTGGTTTGTGTTCCAGCCAGTGGCAGGGCCAAGGGTGTGGTCCCCTGACTCTGCTCAGAGCTTAATCACCTTTGGCTGGAAGTCTTGTAATAAAGGTGGAGGTCGCGCTGCTTTCTGGCCAAGAAACTGGGAGAAGCTTTCACATTTGTTCATGTTCAGATGAAGCAAAAAGTGGATAGCTCTCTAACCTACCTCTAACCACCAAGTGCACAGTAATAGGTAGGAAAGGAGGAAAATATCTGGAATTGTGATATTTAATGTTCCTTTATTTATCTTGGGTTTTGTTAGGTGTGCAAGTCTTCTTAGTCTCTTGTCATCCTTTACCAAAAGAGCTTCAGTACCTACTTCTTGTATTTGTCGTTCTTGACAGTCGTGCACCATGTTGCAAGGTTCAGCACTGCGTGAAGTTTTAGATGGATCTGTATGAAGTCAGCAAAGGGCAGTGAGTTTGGTCCTGCCATTTGAGAATGTCTCAGACAATTTTTGACCAGAAACTGCTGAGAAATGAAAACATTTTTGCAGTGATCTGAGACAGGAAAGTTGTAAGACTTTGAGATCTAAAAATCTAACTGTAATAGAGCCGTAGTTTCTGGAGAAGTGGATGGTTTAGCCATTTTTCCCTTAGGAGAAACTTCTTCCTGGCATGTGGGTAGGTAGGCCTTGAAAAATTCACTGCCTTTATCAGGGTAGAGACTTGGTAACCCATAAGGGACTACTCTGACTCGCCCAGCATCTTGTGTAATGTGAGTAATGGATTTTTTTTTTCTGATTAATTTTCTGTTTAAACTAGAGCATACTTTTTAGAAAATCATTTAGTATTGACCTGAAAACAACTTACTTTATTTTATCTCTGAATGTCTTGCTTTAGTCCCTTCACTGCTTGGGTCTTCAGCCTTTTTTACCTGCATCATCATTTACAGACTAAGATACTGAATTTTTTCTCAAAGCTCAATAAATAGAGCTTTGGTATGGGTTTTTTTCCCCTACTGTAAGGCATATCTGTCATGTTTTATCAATTTTTGAACACCTGATTTATCAGCTTTCTTGCCTTATGGACAGCAGAACACAACATAGTATCCCTGCAGTTATAAAACCCACTCTATATTTCCTCTATAATTTCTGTATTCATTGTTTTATGTTAGCTCTCCTAGTCAATGTTGTATCATATATTCCTTTTCAGCTGATTAATGTCATAAATCTCAGGTTGGTTTCAGACTGTGTTTTTCCAGAATAGTCTTGCATTTGTTGTATATCACCTATGTTTTCTGCTTGTGAGTCTTCTGATTGTATGCTTGGCCTTATTAAATGCAACCTGCTGTACTGGACTGAGTAATTGAATAATTCATAATGGTATTATTGATGTGTCATTTCCATTATTTAGCATATCCATGTTTGTCATCCTCGTGTTTTAGAAGTTATGTGGGCCAATGTTACAGATTCTATAGAAATATAGGATAGCCTCTTACTTTTTACTCTGTTTTGAGACTGTTTTGCCTTCTGAGTTTAGTTGTTGTAGATTCTTCAGAAGAGGTTAAAAGAAAAAAATAGGTTGTGATGATTTGAGACTTCATGTGGTTCTGAATGATTTTGTCCTTTTTAGCATCCTACTTAAAATTTAACTTCTGCAGGACACTTCAATTATTTCACCTACTTGCTTGAGCAATGAAATTTCTTCTCTTTCAACAGTATATTTTGATTGAATGTCTTCCATAAATCCATGTTGGCTGGCCTTAATTATGTCTGTGTCCCCTAATCAGTGTTGTCTGCTTTTGCCAATGATTAATATCAAACAGACTTAGAGTGTAGCCACCTGAGTCATCCTGTTTACCACTGTACTTAAAAGGTAGCTTGCATACAGTTCTGGATCTTCTTCAATATTTCAAGAATTAGAGAAAATCAGCATTAATTATTCGGTCAACCTGTTAATTTTCTTAAAAACAGTTACTGGCACTGAAATTAGCTAGCTCTGATAGCTGCCTGTGGAATGTTTTCTTGCTTGTGGAAGGTGGTTTTATCATCTTGATGTAACGTTGCTCTTGCACGGTGGACCACTGCTGTTGAATTCCTGTGCCAAGTTTATTTAAGGAGCACCCAGTTCCTTGCTCTTAAATTGGCTTGTGTTAGATTTCCATTATGTTCTTTGGTTCTCAAAATTTTCAGCCAATTTCTAGGTTAAAAAGGCTGTTTCAAACCTACAGTAGCAACATAGCTACCTTGAAATGAAAGGCTGCTTTTCTTTGTAAACATCTCTGATCAAACAGTAGACCATTTCAAAATAAAGGAGCTGTGTAGAGGAAGGATCAGTGGTATAGCTTTTTTCCCAAGGTTTAGGTTTCCAAAGTTAATAAAAAACCTAAGCAAGCAGCAGCCCCAAAGCTATAAATTGCAGTGACAGTCCAAATCTTTAAATTTTTTTTTTGTCTGTAGGAAAGATTACATGGGCAGACCTGAATGCAGACATTGCTTAGTCTCAACTCAGGATGCTGCAAATCAGTGTATCTCTATCCAAAACAGCAAAACATCTTGGTGACACAGATTGACATGTGGTACAAGTTGACAGAATTCTGTAATGGAAATGTAGGAATTTAACACTGCCTGAAATCCTTAAGTGCCCGTGAGTAAGGGACAAACCTTAAAATGGCAATTTCCTGTAAATCCTGAGGTTGAGCAAAGTCTGGATGTCATGGACACTGGAAAACATGGCAGTTCAGATCTTTCGAAGTCTCTGGAAAACAGCTTTTTGCCTAGATATTTATTAGTTAGCTATACATTTTAAAAGAACAGAGCTTGTGGCCAAAATGTGCTACAGTAATTATAGACCTTCCTTAGATTTTTTCAACTGAAACATCTTATGCATTTTAACACACAAATCTAGCTGGTAGAATCAAGTTCTGACTTGTGTCTGAAGCAAATGTTTCTGAGAGCTTTAATAGATTTGTCAGGGACTAAAAAGCGAGCTTGAAAAATAATTTAAAAAACCATGAGCCTGGTAAAACAACCATTGTACCTAAAGCAAACCAATGAAATGAGTTGAGTGATGCTGATAGCAACTTCTGTACCTATATTACCTGTTAATTGTGAGTGAAAGCCACTTAAAGGCTTAACATTATTGGATTACATTTTGTGTCTGCTCAGAGGATGGACTTCTGACTTCCAAAGTACTAAGCTACTGACAAAATAGAAAGGATGTTTTCTCCCTTGCCAGTCCACAGGTTTGTGATGGGGTTGATGTGATTTCTTTTCTTTTCAGTCCTGCATGCTGATAGGGGGTCTGTGGCTGGGGTACTACCCCAGGAAAATTGCATCTCAGTTTCAGTTTATGAAGCAATTTTTCCCCTAATATGCAGGAAAATGGCAACTGTTTGTAGGATTGCATTGGCAACTTGATCAAGGATTGACCTGATTTGAAAAAAATCTTGGGAGAAAAGGTTCCTCTTTGAAGGAGTGGTGGGAAATTAGGTAGCATTCTTGCCCAAACAGTGGTCCTAATTGGACACTATCAAAATACAGCCTCAGCTTCTTGCTTCAACTTGAGGCTGTCCCTGTGTGCTCTTTGCCCATATGAAATCTGTGGTTGTGCAGATTCCTCAATCAATAGCCATTAATTTGTAGAAAATCTTGATTTACAAAACTGTAGCAGTTCAGAAAGGGGCTTTTCCTTCATCAAATTATATCAAGGAGGAAATGTGTTAGGTATATATTATTTTTGTGATTTGCTATCCTTGATTAATAAGTAGGCACCATAGATAAAAAAGACCAAAATTAACATTTTAATTATTAACATTGAAGTTTAGAGCCTAAGAAAGTTATCTAGATAGTAAAGATCTGATAAATTGATGCTTTTTCCTTAGCCAAAATAGTTAAATTTATGACCTGATCACTCATTCCCTTTTCTTACTTCCTCACCCTTTTTCTTGCTCCACCCTGACTCTCCTCTCACAATGTGAGCATTGCATAGTCCACCCCAACTTGCCTTTCCAGTTAGTACAGCCGCTTCTTTGCGCACTGACTGCATGTGTTGTGTAGTCCCTGTCAGAGGTTCCTCTCCAGTTTGCCTTCAGTGCTCTCACCTTTTGGCTGCTACTTTGTGAACCAGCAGCAGCAGCACGTTTTTTGCATTCCTTATCTAGTCCACTCCGACATGGCTAAGAGCATTCCTCTTGTGCACTTGCTGTCTTAGCTTTCTTTAGGCTTTTTTTCCTGTTCCTCTGACCCCCTCCTCCCAAATCATTACTGGTTTCCAGAGTGCCTCATTTCCAATGGCTTTCTCTCAGCTTTGCCTGCAATTTCTTTCTCATGTATGTTTTATTTCTGGGTAATGTTGCCTATTAGAGTAAATTCACCTGTTACACCTATTCAAATCATCTGCAGATCTGGTTTTTTATTCTGGGTCTTTTTTTCCTGTTCAGCCACTATTTCACCCGCTTATAGGTGTCTCGCTTTCAATTCAAAATTCATACAGTCAGAACTTCTAGGGAGGAAGTAACTTATCTGGATGCAGCACAGAAGAGGAAGCCAGCAAAGAGTTCCCAAAACAAAGTGTGGTGGCCAAAATGAGGGACAAGGAAAGCCATTTTACAGCTCAGTGGGATGAGACTAGCAGGCTTTGAGTACGCTTGTAGGTACTGAAGTGCCTAGGAGTCTAGTAGAGAAAGATCACCTACTATCCTCAATTTTTGGGAAGGAAACCTAGAGGCTAAAGAGGGGTGGGGCCCAGTGGGTCCAAAACTGGTAAACCACTCTATCCTAGCTATTTTTTAGTGCTTTATCCTTGTATCTGATGCTTTTTAGCTGTGTTTTCATTGCAGTTTAACATTCAGTGCCAGCCTTTTTGGTATTACTGATACTAAGCTAGCTTTGGTGTGAGGAGCTAAAGATCCCAGGTTCCCTGGTGATCCACATGGGTTGATATGAAAGCTCCCCCCACTCCCGCAGCAGTAGGATTACAGGCATTGCAGGAAGCGAAGGCACAGCCATCCATTTAAGACTACTAGGAATTGTCATGGAGGCTCTGCCAAAATGTGCACAGTGATTAGCTTGAATTGCCCCACAATGTTTTCACATACGGCTGCTGTATGTCATCCTTGGGTACCGAACCTTGTAGTTTGATTTGCAGAATGATCAATGGATATACTGTGAATGTTCTAATGAGCTGTCAGCTGCTTCAAAAGACAGCCCAAATCAGACCAAAGTAATCTCAAACTAGGCCTGTGAGAACAGCTGGATGTTCTTGTATTAGCTTCTGGGGCATATAGTGGGGATAGTCCCATTTCATTATATAGGGTTATTGTGAAAATAAAAACACTACAATTTGTATATAAATTATGTTGTGTATGGGGAAAAAGTTAACATGGCATGCAGTAAAAATACATGAGCCAAACATTGGTTGGTAGGTTTAGACTGCAGGCAGTTTTACAACTGTTTGTAATCTTATGCCCAAAATATTTGGGTAAAATCTGTTCAAGCACTTTCAGCATAGGGGTTGACTTTTTAACTTTTTTTACTGTAATATCATTACTTCAGTAACATATGAGAGAAAAAATGTTTGGTTTTGTCTTTTTCTTTTCTTCAGTAACTAATGCCCTTTCCACTTCTATCTCCCTCCCTTTTTGGTTTTCTTTTCCATCACATTTTCATGCAAAGTATAGACAAACTTATGAAGCTTCTTATTTAGTCCTTGGGTCTGTTAAGGAGCGGAGTTCTGACAGGGAAGGCTCCCTCACTACCATGTGTCTTTATGGGTTCTTGAAGTTTAATCAACCAGTTTCTGTAAGTCATTCTTCAAATCCTTTTTTGTTTGGGCTTTGACTACAGTGTGTTTGGTTTTGGTTTGTTTGTTTGTTTTTTTAAATAAAACCACTTCCTCTGCAGGTTTGTACTTTGCCATTGCTGGAAGGAAAGAGGAGCTGTATTTTCTTACTGCAAAAGACACTTCTCCAGAGCTGCCTGGGCTGGACTTGGCTCTGGTAGAGAAAACTTCATAGCCTTCCCTTAGTCGTCTTAGTCTTGTTCTTTCCCTCCAGTATGGCTTCATCTGCTGTTGTCCATGCACGCTTGAACTATAGGAACTTGACCTGACCTTCACTAGTGTCTTCAGGACCTTGGCTAATGGGAGTGCAAGTAGCTGAAGTCATAAGTTGTAGATTTTTTTGCTTAATAAAACCAAGAATGAGAGAAGTACTGTCATCTGCCTGCAGATTCAGGAGGATCTCACAGCATTGAATGTACTCGATCTTTAGAAGGCTTGTTTTTTCAAGAATGAGCAGTGGAAATTTCTTGAATACTCTGCCACTCAACTGGCAAATCTTTCCTGCTGTAATTCTAGTGGTTTTTTTATCCTCGTGTAACTGTCAGGAAGCTGCAATTCTGTTAATTAAGCGTTAATGTTCTTAGAAAAGAGGCTTATGCATTGAATTCTCTGTGTTTGGTTGTCTTGTGGCAATCACTGGTTTGAAAAGGGACTGTTTGTACAAATTGTTTCTTCAGACACCCTGATCCAGTGTCCTGTTTGAGCTGTTAAGAGGAATTTAGGGAAGAGATGTTGATGCAGTTACTCCTATATTAGTAAATTAATTTTAAAAAATTCAGTAAATTAATTAGTGAATTAATTAAAAAAAAAATCCACAGTCAATTTTTTCACTTTGCATGACCAGGTGTGCTTTTGTATTGTGAAGAAATTTCTGAAGGACTGTATTAATCCAGTTGTTTTCATAGTAAACATTTTTATTTTTCAGATTCACGCTTTTTACAAAAGAGGAATAGAACAGGAAAAAATGGCAGCAGAAACTCAGACACTTAACTTTGGGCCTGAATGGTGAGTTCTTTCTGTTTTGTGAGACTCTGGAACCTTATCTAAATTTAAAAAAAAACCCCTATGTATTTCAGTCCTTTGAGACGGAATTGATTATAAGACTGAATGCGATATAATGTCTTTGTTGTTCCATACTGCTTCACCTCAGTCCCTGGCCTGTGTCTGAAAGCAGTATTATAAAATTAGTCTTCACTTTGTAAATTGGCATTGTGTATGAAATGAGTTGGGTTTCATGTTATGGTAATGCATAACATTCACATTGTTACCAAGTATCTGAGGGAGGAATAATGTTTATGACCTCGGAGTTATACACAAAGTCAGTGAAGAAGACATCTTTCTTGTTTGGTCTTTCCCTGTGATACGTATTAATAAGGAAGTTCTTACACAGTTCTTACTGGACTTAAATCTGTAACTAAGCAAGCTTTTTATTCCCACAGTATTAAAAAAAAAAATCTATATGGAATGTGGTGTAAGTGTGCATTTCATGTCAGTCTCCTGCATGTGAGCACTGAAGAGCGTCAGGAAAAATGAGCTATTGTGTCAAAGGGAATGCATGATGTATAATCTTGTGTCAGCTCTTAGTTTTCCAGCTTGTCTGACATGCATTGTCCTCGCTTTTGCACAGGTGTGATTATTGTTCAGTATTTTTTCCAGTTTCTTGTTAAAGTGTTGGTGCCTGCAATTACAAACAAGAATTCTGGCTGGTGTGGTTTCTGAAGAGTGATGTGATCCTTAAGTGTGTAAATGGGAGAGTGGAGTGGTTATAGGAAATATTATTGCTGCATAGCATGTGGTAAGACTATTACTGGAATAACGTATTTGCTTTTGCTGACACATTTTTATACAAAATGTACAAAAATTGGAGAGTATTCAACAAAGAAATAAAGCATGATTTGTGGCCTGGGAAACAATGAGAGTGCTCAGTCTATTTTGTTAGATTGAAAGAAGGTTAACGAATTATTTTATCACTACCTATAAATACACCCACCAGGCAGATAGCTTATGCTGGAGTGCTCTTCAGTGTAAGAGACAGACATGATTAGATTCATTGATGGATGGAAGCCAAAGTTTTATTAAAAAAAGAGAAGGGGGAAGGCAACTCTAAAAAAAGCACATATTTTATCAGTAACTTGATTGCTGTGTCACAATGAGGGGACTTCAGTTCCATTTAGTTTATACATAATCTAATCTGGTTTTTAAAAGTACGTATTACACTTCAGTGAGTTACTAGATTTTTTACAGGAATAAAATTCTAAGATTTGTAATTATTCTTTTGGGTTGCAGTATAGTCATGTCTGTCGTGTATGCTGTTGTATCACTTAATAGTGAAATTCTCGGTCACGTTTGATCTGGATTGGAGTTGAACGTTGCACTGAGCCGTCTAATCCTTTGAATAATACCTCCCCAGGCCTTTTTGGTACGGAAGTGGTACGTAAAGAAACTGCCACTGGGTGGCACCAAACTAAAAAAATAAGATAAACATTTGACTTGCAAATTACTTCCTTTCTGTTTAAAGAACAATGACACAAATCAAAGCGTGCTTCAATAATTAGGTGAAAGGTAGCCTCTGAATAAGTCTTTTAGTTTAGAGCACCTTCCTTTCCAAGGATTTTGCGATTGTTGAGAAGAGTTTTCATTGTTTTACTTTTCTAAGATGCACATCAAGGAGAATGTAGGAAAATGGGCTGGGTTTTGTTTCTTGACACACATACTTTTGTAAAACATTCCTCAAACTTAAAAATACAGGATATTTGGGTAGCTGAGGATGTGATTCTATAGAATGAGACTAACACCTGCGGAGCGGGAATAATATGTTATCTGCAAGAAGTTGAGTAGTTTACCTGTGTGGGGTGGGACCAAACTTAATAGCATATTTCTCTTGTTACCATAAGTTAGATTACTGCTTGAAATGTCTCTGAAGTAAAGTGTGGCTGTATTTTGTACATTTTTTTTTTTTTATTGAGACACTAAGTTGAATGATGTATACGGTCTCTGAAAAATGCCATTAACTTTATGTTCTGGAAAAGGAATTTGGAGTAGAGTAGGATTCCATTGCATCTCTGGAATTGCAAAATTTACTGTCCTAGTCTGTTTGTTAAACTTTGCAGAACATCTGAATAAACTTCTTCCTTAGATAAATGTTTGCTGCACTGTCCCTAGTGTGGTAAGAGTTTTTCATGTCAAAAAGAAGCTGTTGTCATTAATATCTATGGAAGATGTCTTCTGCAACTGAATTTTGTGCAGTCAGTGTAAATAGCTTAGGGCTTTAGGGGTGCTATATAGTCAACATAAGAGTTCTACAGGGGATGAGTTGAATTCCTTGATGTGCTCATGGGAATATTTTTTTCTTTCTCTCTCCTGTCTATGGGAAAAATGAAGGAAGCTCTTTCGCTCTTCGTGTTGAAGCACCAATTTTTAGAGTTTTGAAGTTAGACTATTAATGTTTTTCCTTTACTTTCAGTACTGTACTTATTTCATTTGTGTCAAATCTGTAAATATGCAGAGGGATGATGGCATAGGTGAAGACACATTATTCTCAATTCAGTTTTCACTGCTTTTCTGCTTTATTTTAGGCTGCGAGCTTTGTCTAGTGGTGGGAGCGTGACATCCCCTCCTCTGTCTCCGGCTCTGCCGAAGTACAAACTAGCAGACTATCGCTATGGGAGAGAAGAAATGTTGGCACTTTTTCTAAAGGACAATAAGGTGAGCGGGAAGAGAAAGAAGGCCTAATGTGTGTATTCCTAATGACAGTCTTGTGATTAGGAATAGTTATTTGTATTTTGTGACTGTGGGCAAAGAAATTGTGTATCCCTTGGCAAAGAACTGAAGAGGTCCGATTCTGTTTTTTGTGTGTGTGTGCTTATTTGATCCCACTCTTACTACATTCATTATGTTTGATTCTTTTTGCCACTTCAGGGGCAACTTCCTGTACTGTCGAAGAACAAAAAAAACCTGATTGCCATATTTAGTCCCACTGCCGCAGATGACTGAGGTTAAAGTCTCCTTGCAGCTGTGCAGATTTGTTTGCCTCAGTAGGATTTTATTTAATGTAGTGTAAAATAGTTATTTGATTCAGCTTGAAATCAGGCAATAAATCATACTAGCAGAACATTTAAAAAAAGGCAAGAGATCCCCATTTGTCCTGACTTAAGGCAGTTCACTTTAGCAGGTAACCAGCACAATGAGCGCAGTCATCAAGTAGTTCACTTCTCTGGGACTCAAGACACAAATGCAATCTTACACATGTAATAA
This sequence comes from Burhinus bistriatus, assembly GCA_013397275.1. NCBI lineage: Eukaryota > Metazoa > Chordata > Aves > Charadriiformes > Burhinidae > Burhinus > Burhinus bistriatus. The sequence goes on from VYXH01004765.1 coordinate 37,100, forward strand.
AAAAGAGCAGTGTAGAAAGTCAAGAACTTCCCTCTGGTTTAATTTCACACGAAAGTTCTCAGTGATACAAAAGTCACATTTCAGAGAGCATTTTAGGCAAATGATTCATACATTCTGCATTTGTAAACATTAGGTTTTTCTGTAGATGCTGACAGAAGTTGGTTTATTGTTGCAGCAGGCACATAGTGACTTGGAAGTCTGAATTCCTCTGGGAGCCTTAACTTTAAATCAGGGAGGGACTGCAAGAAATTATGTCAGGCTGTGCCTCTAGCTCTGCATATAGATGTGCGCACGTACCTCCGTGTTCTTACCCTACCATGAGTCTGCTGACATTTTCATACAATGCTGGGAGCCCTGCATTACTTATACACAGATTCAAGGGCATTGAATGTCAGATTTTTTTTCAAAAACTGTTCATGTGTTATCGCTTAAAGCCATGCTTTAACATGCAGAATTATCCTGTTCTACTTTGAGAAGCTGTGATTTAAACCTTGATGTTGTGCTTGAATAATTCAGCCTGTCAGAGGTCATTGTTTTTTGCAATTTGTGTATGTTATATCAGATGATCAAGACCTCTATAGTAGCGAGTGATTCAAAACAGCCTATTAAACACCCTGTGTTACAGGAAGCTCTCCAATAGTTATGAATGGTCCAAAAGAATATTTTCTCTCTGTGTGTTTGCCAGAAGAGCATTATTATTAGAGTATGTCCTGCTTTTGATATACACGTTTCCATGGTGTTGAGCAATTCTAGTTACGGAAACTGAGAGGACTCTTGACACTGCTCCTAGTCAACTACTAGATGCAGTATTTTTAAGCTGTATTTTGTACCCTAGTCCTTTTTCACTGTGTCATCTTCAATCTTTGCTGGCTGAAGATAAGGCAAAGTTGCATCTCTGATTAAGAGATACTCTGATTGAAAGCAGGAAGACTTCTGCTAGTGTGTACCCAAATGAAAAAATAAAACCCTAGGTTGCTTTGCTTCAATTAAAATTGGGAGAAGTCTTTATCCTCTAGTATTGTGAACTAGGTATTTTTGAAACAGTTCTCTGTTGGCATAATTGGAGCTCACTTGGCTGTAATTGCAGCTTCTTGTCCATATGCTTGAGGTCATATCTGCTGATGGAGCTTCTGTCTGACGATGGACTGATTAAAAATTAGTGTTAAAATTTATTTTTATTTAAATCATTGGTGTTCTCTACTTAATACATTCATACCTACAGTTTCACTTTACTTTTTTTGTTGTTTTACTCTTCTTGTTGGTTGTAAATTGGAAATGCTGTCTTTAAATCAAATACAACCTCTGCTATATATGGTAGTTTTGTTAATATATAAATAAAAATCTGGCTATAAAAATGCATTGAAGTTAAAGCAATACTTTTTAAATTTACCAGATGAAATTTCTCTTGGTTCAGATTTGAGCTGCAGTGGTGTAGAACTTTCGATTCTGATCTGTATGATCCTGATACTTTACATATTACAGTTGTGGGTGGTAGCTGCTTTGGATGGTTTGTCTGGAAGAATTTTTTTTGGGGGGGGGGGTACCTAAATTTACAGTAGTTACGCCCACCCCCAATAAACGTTATTGGAAGTACTGGTGTACTGGGTAGATGGAGACAGAGTTGGCAGGATAAAAATTTTTTTGTAAATCAAAGTATGTGGCATGATCCCTGAAATGGAAATACTTGAGTATATTTGTACGCTATTTTCCTTTCATACAGATACCTTCAGACCTTCTGGATAAGGAGTTTCTGCCTATTTTACAAGAGGAGCCCCTGCCACCACTGGCACTTGTACCTTTTACAGAAGAAGAACAGGTTTGTATCTTTTTTTTTTAAAAAAAAAAAACAACCCACCTTTAAATTCTCATTTGTGTAAAGGCAAAATAAAGAACATGCCTCCATTAAAAAACATAAATTTGACATTAGTGGATTTCAGGCAAAGAAATTATAAAAGCACACTGTGTTAGCATAAAGTTTAAATGCTGTTCATGCTCAATTATTATCTTAAATTTGAACAAATATTTTTCATACGATGTTCTGTTGATGGCAGACAGTCAACTTGTTCAATCCAGGATCATCTTCTGGGAGGTATTACATATTTCTTAAGTACACAGCACTTTCAGATCAGTGAAACTTTTCTACAGTTTTTGGACCACCTGTGTTGTAATAGAAGTGTCTAAGTTCTGTAATTTCAGTTTTGTGGTCTTTGAAGAAGTGTTTAAGTTTTTTGACTGTTAACATTTCTTAGGAAGGTGCATTACTCAATTACTTTGTGTGTAAGCAGTTGCCTGATTATTTCCCTGTTTGGTCTCTATAGGTATATAATTAGTTGATGAACAACATAAAAGTGAGAGCAGGTGGTCCACAAAGGTTCCATTTCAAGGGTGACTGATCTGAGTAGTTTGAAAGCCCTTGCTTTTAATTCAATTCCTATCAGAGAAAACTGTCTGTCCCCCACTGGATAAATGCCTCTGACTTTTGACTCTGAATTGATTCCTTCTTTATGACTGTTAGAACTTCTGGTTTTGCAGTTGCTCTCTGGTTTGTCATGTGTGTTAGCACTTTTCTTACTTCAGAATACTGTGGTTTGATTTTTTTGTTTGTTTCTTTTCTAATAGAAAGCCAAATATTTTAATGACTTGAGTGTAATTTGATTTTTGCAGGGGTGTGGAGTGTTAGTATTAGTTTCTTAAGATTTCAGAGCATTCTCCTTCCTTTGCCTCAGGCTATTGTATTCTTGAATTTTTCATCATCTTTTTGTGCCTGGGTATTCTGGCATATCCTCTTCACCTCTTCTGGAATTCCTTCCTCTTCAGAGTTGATTCATATTTTTTGTCTTTTTAGGGTGCTATCCTTTGACATAAGAAGCTAATAGTTTAGCTTTTAATCAGCGGTCATATTTAAGTTCACATTGAATACACTGTAGGCACTTCATATCATAGTTAGTGTTAAAAGGCAGCTGAGATTGAGAATATGCTTTTATGGGAAATCTTAACCCAGCTCCCATTCTGTAGTAGGAACAGGAGGGATTCAGGCAGCAAGCCCAGGAAATGGTCAGTCAGACAAACAGTAGTGCACCAAAATGTTGAACCTTGGTGTTAAATACCTTTGGACATATTTTTTTGCTGATGCATAGTGGAGTCCTTCAGAGAGTAAACTACAAGCCTTTTACGGTTAAAGGGGATGTTGGCTTCTGGTGATTGTCAAGATACTCTCCAAGAGGAATAATAAGAGTTTAAGGCTGTGGTATTGAAAATGTGCTGAGTAACCTCTTGCTGCAGGTAAGATGGTAAGTGCTGCTGAGCTTCAGCGATAGGTGGTCCTCTGCTGCAGTGCTCAGTGTTTCATCAGCCTTGAAAACTTCTGAGGAGTTGGTGTGTACTCTGTCACTGTTTTCTCCTGCTCCTTTTCACTTGTAATCATCTTCATGGTCAGTTTAACAGTTCTCTACAATCTCCACAAAAATTGTAATCTGAAAGAAGAGGTCCATATTCCCTTTTTAAGAAAGTGTTTCCTTTAATGCTTCCTAGGGACCCAGAGAATGCGAATAATCTGTTTTTTCTTGTCTGAAGATCTTTTTCCCCCTTCATGACTGATTTGAGATACGAAGGGAATGGCATTATTTAAGCTACCAGAAATTCCTGGTGTTTGTTCCCCATGACGTAATAAACGTTGTTCATTATCAGGAATCACATTCAGAAGTGGTTTTGAGGTGAATATTAATGGCTTTGCTGCTAGTTGTGGTGTAGGAAAGCTCTTTCAGCTAAGGTTGATAAAAGAGAGTTTAAAACACCTTTGTGCCCTCTCAGTGAATAGTGAAGATAGTAGTATCCTTTTGGAACTTGAGGGACAGAGATTTGGGAGTCCTGTAGAGGATACACTGATCAGAACACATGTACTTTGGGGTACTGTTCAGTTGAAGCTGAACCAGTCAGACTTACTCTAGCCTTGGATTCAGAACAATTCTTGCTTGCAAACTGAGAGATATGCACTTGATAGCTTTGTCATGTGTGTAGTATGTCCAGGAAGAACTTGTCTGATCTCTCTCAAGGTGACTTAAGATGACTTATCTAGAGGCAGATGATTTAAGCTTAAATTTGTTTAGTCCTGTGAAATTTAACTAGTCAGATACTTTTGGCTACAGTATTCCCTATTACAGGACATGGATGATATACTTTGTATAGAATTGCTGGTTCTTTTTATCCTTTTTATGTAGAATGTCACTTTCCTGGTGATAAGGATGCTGAGCTCAACTGGTTCACCTTGCATTAAGTTTTGTTATGACATAGATTTCTCTAAGATCTATTTCCAGGGAGCTGTCTTTTGAAGAAAAGGAGGTTTCTGCAGATAGCTTTAGCAGAGGTTTCCACTACCAACCACTTGCAATACGCAGCATATGTTCCTTTGCCTGTTTCCCCCCCACCTCCGTTATTCCTATTTGCATTAGGAGAGAATTCAGTTGTCTTAATCTTACCTGCTTGTGGAGTAAGGGAGTCTCAAGCTCTTGCTGAATATAATGGAAAGTTTTTTGTGTCTTCCTTTGTTATGTTTCTGATGTCTGTTTCTTGGGACATCTTCCATTTGCTATTAAAAAATTAACTGAGCTCCTGTTTTGGGGCAGCTTTGTTCTTTGGTGCGCATTGTCAGGGACAGACACTAAAGTAATATACTAATCAACAGTAGGGTGTTTTTTACTTTGACTTTACTTCTTGGTACTTTGTGCGATCTTACCATGTGGCTTATTATCACTATACACGTTACAAGGATAACATGTTCACCACAGCAAGCTCAACAAAGGGGAGGGAGAATTTTTTTAGAGTTTAAGCAGACAAG
>VYXH01004766.1:0-39521 GCA_013397275.1 Burhinus bistriatus
AAATAACAGTCACGTCGTTATTCAACTCATGGTGAGCACAGGGAGTGGAACGGAATGGAGTGGAACGGAACAGAATGGAATGGAATGGTTATGCCATGTTATACCTAGCTTTATACAAGCTCTGACCTAGGTCTGAGGGGTCCATCCAGGAGCGCAGCTCTCTGCAGTGCAGGTCCCAGGCCCAGCCAGGAGACAAGGGCAGAGATGGGCACACCTACAGCATCCCTCAGGCAGGGACTGAAGGCCCCAGGCTGAGCTGATACATGTCCCCTGGGCCCTTGGCAGGAGATGGTGTGGATGGGGGTCCCAGGGGAGGGCAGTCCCAGCCATTGAGGTGTATGAGCACCCGCAGGACCTTGACAGATGTAGACTTGCACTGCTTATACGGTCTCCTGTAGACAGTGATGGTTGGCCACTTTGGAGACTGAGTATTGGGCCAGATGGACCTTCTCACTGAGGGAGTACTGTTGGTCTCAGGCTCTTTTGTTTTAGCGTATTTTTCCACAGGAAAGAGATCAGACATTTCTAAAAATGAGTACAAGGAACAAAAGAGAAATCCATGGGGAAATGAACAGATAGTGTTCACCTCAAAAAGATTTGCAATGATTTAGTTGAGGAGCATGTCCTGCTTCAGATCGAGGGCTTGATCTTTGAGCCTCACTAGTGTCAGAGGTGTGGGGTTTTGCCATCCTGTGGAAACCTAGCTAAACTGGACAAACACAGAAGACTTTCAGAAACCGCGCTTCACACATGTTTTTTTGCAAATTTGTGCAGATGGTCCGGTTATCTCAAGATGATGCACAGCTTTCACCCCCATCAGAAGGTACATGCCTCCTTCCCACAGGGTGACAGAGCCAACGCCTAGGCTGTGACATGGTTATGGGTATTCAATGCCTTCTGCTAGTGCAGCACTGGGAAGAAAGGGCATCAGAGATTTCTGCAACATGTGCTGGTAGGGAAAGGAGGAGGTAGGAAGAAGAATGGAATGGAATGGAATGGAATGGAATGGAATGGAATGGAATGGAATGGAATAGTTCAGTTGGAAGGGACCTGCAACAATCATCTAGTCCTACTGCCTGACCACTTCAGGGATGACCAAAAGTTAAAGCATGGCATTAAGGGTGTTGGCCAAATCCCTCTTAAACACTGACAGGCATGGGGCATCAGCCACCTCTCCAGGAAACCTGTTCCAGGATTTCACCACCCTCTCAGTAAAGAAATGTTTCCTCGTGTCAAGTCCAAACCTCCCCTGACAGATGCAGCTTTGAGCCATTCCCACGCGTCCCAGCACTGGGTACCAGGGAGAAGAGATCAGCTCCTCCCTCTCCCATTCCCCTCCTCAGCAAGCTGCAGAGAGCAGTGAGGTTGTCCCTCAGCCTCTTTCTCTCCAAACTAGACAAACCCAGAGTTCTCAGCTGCTCTTCAGAGGACATGCCTTCCAGATCCTTCAGCAGCTTTGGTGCCCTCCTCGGGACGCATTCAAGTCATGGAAAAAATTACCATTTACAATATTTAAACAGTAGCAGCAGAAATTGGAGATGGGGATCAACGAGTTAGGGTGATGCACTGGTACGTAAAAACATGAAAATTATATAGGAAAAACATAAACGTAGAACCATTTTAATTTCCTGCTGCTAAGATGTTCCTATGATTTAGATGGACAGAAATTTTTAAACTAAATTAAGTAAAAACCTTAGGAAATACAACAACCTATGTTCTATTAGGAAACAGAACAACTCTGGCTTTTCAGAAGACAGAAGGGTTTTTCAGTTATGTGATCCAACTCTAGTATCTAGGTCCTGTGGTTATGTAAAAGCCCAATATTTCCTGTAAGAATCAGGTCATGTCAGAGACCTACTGGAAATCCATTCCGATAAAAAGTCTAGCTTAATTTCCACATAAATAGATATAAATTGGCTTCAGTTAGACAGGCTTTTCCTTTTTCTTCAGAACTGAATTTGTGTGCCTGCAAATGTTTTCTCACTTATCCAATATTACTATTTAGTTAAGATAAATAGAAAAAAAATATGATTCCAACTTTTTCCCACCTTTACTTCAGTCTTATATTTGAAGGAATATTCTTTTGGAAGAGCTAAAAAGTTCTGTCTTTGTGTTCATGTATTCCTCAGTCTCCTGAAGATACTACAGCTGCCAGTATTTGATCAAAAGCTGCTTTTTGAAAGACGACTACTGTTCACTGCACTCAGCCCATCCTCCAATTACAGGAAACCAGAAATGATCAAAACACAGTGGCCACATAAAATTAATTTACAGTTACTACTGATGGGGACTGCAATGGAATATATGACCTGGTGAGTTAGTGAAGACAGTCAAAGAAAGGATTTCTCACTGAAAAATGAATTCACATTGTGGGATTTCTTGCTCTGCCATGCATGTATAGGATGATTTTGCAGATTTACCTTATGACTCACATTCACCTTAACTACCATTAGACACTTGACTGAGGATCGCAAGACGGTAACCAAATTGCCTCATTACAGGCAACAGAGAGAAAGATGCTTCCAGAAGGTGATTATGGTTCTGATATTTGACTATGATTACTACTGCTGGTAATCTTAGAATAAGAATGTAGGTAGCTCAAAAATCTCACTTACATGCTTAGTTTTAACTGAGATGCATTCAGGACTGTGTACATCAGTTCCTCATCTGTAAAATGTGGGAAATAATATTTCCACAATTTTTCAGAAGAATAAAAGGCACATGGGACACTGAAAGATACAGAAGGGATGTCGTGTTGGGCTAATTTCAGACCAGAGGACGTAAGTTATCTGCCTTCTGATTTACAGCACCAGAGGTGAGACAGGCTGCCAAAATGAATTTGCATTATACAATAAAATCCTCAGTATTGCTGAAATTCACTGTCACTGCTCCCATATATCCATTGACACAGATGTTCCTTATCAGTTCTTTCCTTTTTACATAAAACAAAATATTCAAAGGCTTAGAGTCAAAACTCTGTGGGTTGAAGGAAAAAGCAGTAATGCATTCAGAACATGGGACCTGAATAAGTGGTAAGTGTATAAGGTATAAAAGGACAGCTTAGATGTGTGTATAATCCAGTTTTCCCTTTCAGCACTGACAAACACTCCATCTTTAGTCAAGCCTCTTTGCTTGCACGCAGTTGACAGTTGGGGCCTGCCTGCATTCTCCCTTAGTCCATCAACACATACTTGAAGAGAGAAGAGATACTCCATCTCCAGAACAAATCTGGAGTTTTTTCAAGTAGGGCTCATGGAGATAGCTGACTTATTTGTCTTGCATAAGCACATCACTCATGAGGACAACATCAAAGACAGCAGAGCTGTCATAAGTCTGCTTGCTTTTTTGTTATTATTGCTCAGCCATTCAAGGCAATGAAGGCTTTACTGGACTTCATGAATATAAACCATGCTAAGCTGGGACAATTTTCAAATTTAAAGAACATGGTACCGCAAAAAAAAAAAATTTAAAAGTTCCACATATGTAACGGATACCCAAATGTATCTACAAAATATTTAGCTTATATTTACCTTGTGTTTGATTACTAAATTGTAGGCGCCTAATTTTGATTGCAGTTTATTATGGGAGAAAAGCAAATGAGGTAGGAATCCAAACTGCTCTCTCCGAGGTAGCTCCACAATGGGAACCAAAGCATGGTAAATGGAGATTTGCTTCAAAGGCTCTAAAATACTAAAGGAAATGCACCCGCGGTTGCTTAAAGGTTTGTTATAATTAAGTAGAAATAATTTTACAAAGAGAAGTATGTAACTGGGGACCTGGACAAGGAGCTGTGTAATGTAACCTGGGCTTGTATGTTGATTAGCTAGCAAGACAACAGATCCTACTTCCACTGACGCAAACAGGAGTCAAAGCAAAACCCAAAACGTGCTGGGCTACTGCTGTTCAGTCAGGTTTTGCGTTTTAGCCTGTTAATGATGAATCCCAGATGGACATTCATAGTTGTCTCTCGGAAAACTGGAGTAGTAAATACATTTTGTTCATTATCATTTATCCATTTAGGTATAAGTTCTAAGTGACAGGCTAAAGACATCTTTCAGGCATGCAGAACGTTTTTCTTTCTACTGCTAGGCTAGTGATGTTAGATTAGTGTGCTTCTATCATTGAAGCTAGCTGCTTGAATCTTTCTCCTGAAGTACTCATACTTTTCTGTTTGCAAAAGCTGTCAGAGTTTGAAACTGGTATTAAGTTCAGAAACATCTGATCTTTCAAATTCCAATTAAAATAACATTTTAGTGCTTTAAAGCCAGCTATTTCATCTTAGAAAATATGTGTAATCACAGAATCATTTGAGACTACAATAAGAGAGAACACAGAAACCCCTCAAGAACCTCATCACAGACCAGTTCTTGTTCTCATAGCAAATTTCTAAGAGGAACCAATCTAAAGGCAAAAAAGGCTCTTTCTTCTTTTCATCCCAGCAGAAATGGTACAGTTTTATTTTTTCAGATGTACAAAACAGTATTGCTTTTGATGGATTATGATCCAGAAACGTGTTACTGCTACATTTTGAAATTAGATGTTTATACAGTAAAACACAGAACACACAATAGTTTATCATCGTCATATTACTGTGCAGTACTGAGATGTCTTTAGAAGTGTATTTTTCTTCTTTTGCTAATTAATGCCAAGATTTTTGAATTAATTTGAGCACAACATGAAAACCATATGTTAAAATTTGACAATTGTGATCAAATGACAATAGACATCGTTAGGTCTCCCTTTAACTTTGTAAATATGTGTTAAAAATGCTTCCCAAAATCATCACAAGGATTAACAAAACACTCTAACACACGCAAAGACAGAATTCTAGAAAACAGAAATTGAAATTACTATTAATAGTGTTATCAAGAAAAAAAAGAATACAAACAAAGGACTTAAGCTACGTCTCAAAAATTCAATAGCATAATTCACATTTATTAATTAAAAAATGAGTTCCAATCAAAAATTTAAACCAAATTCTCTATCCCTATTAGCTTTAACTTCCATTTATTATGACACTGAACGGAAGTTTCAGAATTTGATCTTCTATTTTTAACATTTCTCTTAATCTTTGAATATCACTAGAGAAAACATAAATGCTTCACCATCCTATCTTCTGCTTCTTTGCACTGGTATCTCAGAGTAAGAATTCTCTTTATTTTCACTTGATGATGATGGAAGAATCTTCCTCCTGACTTTCACTACAGATCTGACAGCAGGTATAGCATTAGGGGCATGGTTCTCATGGCATGAAAGCCATAGTTCAACTTTTTAGTGGAGCCACAGTCTCATGTCAAACTCTGGTTATAATAAAAGACAAACATGAGAGTTGTTTTCTCATCAGGACGTGTTGGCAATCTGAGCAGAAGAGCTCAACTCCATCATGTTTAAATATACTTGTTGATTAATGGGTTCTAGCAGACATAAAATTGTTTCTGGAATGCTCTTAAAAATTTCTTGAGACTCGTTCTCCTATATACTTAACTGTTTTTACTTGTATGCAGAGTTTTGGATCTGTAGTTTTATCTACAGTGTATTTTACAGTTGCATTTAAGCCTTGAAAAAGGATTAGTAGAGCCATCATTCTGAGAAAAATAGTAGCTGTTCCCTCAGTAATCTGAGCAGTCAATAAAACGTCTGTGTCGTTCTGCAGCACTGAAATTACGAGGTCAACTGCCAGTGGTGGCACTCTCTGAGGGACAGAACGAAGATGCAGAGGAAGGGCAGTCCCCATGACTCCTGCTTGCTAATGCCTGCTGGTAGTCAGCTTTATGCGTCAGCATGCTAAGGTCATGAAGAAAGTCTACGGTTGTTCCAGGAATGTTTTCCTCATAGAGAAGTCTCCAATGACATAAACAAACAAACAAAAAAATATCTGAAATTACTTGGACAATATGCAATGAATAAATTATTTCTAAAAATGGTGGCATTCAAGTATTCCATAAGGAAAAGCTCAAAATCAAGACTTCTCTTCTTGCCCTAGATCAATTTAACTAAAATGAGTACTTATTAAATCACACTGCTTTGCCCATTTGCTCCTCAAGTTAATTTCACTATGGAGAAAGAAAATCCTAATTCAATTTCTGTAGCTCCATGAATAGAGAATGTACATACATGCTTTTTAACACTTTCCATTGCCATACACCCATGTCAATTTGCCTGTAATTCAGCTTGTTTAGGAAGGACAGTACTTGTGCTAATGTGGCCTCATTAACAACAGCCAGGGTTAACTCTGCTATTTTAATTCTATGAATTCTTGCAAGGTTCTTTAAAGCACTGAGGAGAGGTTTGAATGGGGGGACTAGGAAAGGAGTAAAAAATGAAGCAGGCACATGGTTTTCATTTGGGGGGAGGGAGTCTGTTATGAAATTTACTTGACTGCTGCAGGCAATATTGGAGGATTAAATGGAAACTGGCTGAACCTTAGCTTTGAGTTTATAAAGAGCATTCACTCTATAAAGTTTCCTTATAGCACCTTTTTACATAATGAGCTTTAACTAAATTCTGTCAGCACGGAAAGTGGTTCATATGGTTTAAGATGTGTCTTACTTCAGGAATTCAGAAGCTTTTCCTTTCAAAGGCAGAAAAGCAGCTTTAAAGGAGGGCTTGAGTCCTGAAGTGGTGGAAGATGTTGTACCTTTCCCATGTCTTGTGCTTTCAACTACAGACTTGAACAAATCTGCGACAGGATGTTGATCTTGTCAGCTGCAATGATCTTTTACCTGATCATTTGTATGCTATTGTATATAACCCTCAGTCCCTTCAGAAAGCATGAATTTTCCCAGTAGTACTATAACTGGTAAGAAAAGTAGGAAGGACAAATATATAACCCAATGCAATTTATATTTAATTTTCTTAATTTTCAGTTTGTTTTCTTTATCTCTGCTCTGGGCTCATAACAATTTTATCTATAGTCGTCCTTTCTGAAATCTACTTGACTCAACAAGGTGGCTGCCTCTCCTTTTCTTTCCTGTTTTTCGACATTCAAGAATTTCCAGCAGGCTCAATCTTGCGTAAGTATCACTGGATGTTATGAGAACATGAGAACATAAGAACATCCAGCCCAGCATCAAGGTTTATAGTATCATATCCCCCGACTTTTTTTTTATTGTTGTTTTGAGCTAAATTCAGCTCCTAATTATTATAAACAATAATGATAAATGATATTTTGTACAGTTGTGCTTAGAGAAATACTGAAATATGTTGTTTCAGGCATTGTGCAGCTACAAAATCTCAATGCTGTTCTAAATAGACAGAAAAGCCTAAGAGACTTAATCGTTCAAACACTTCTAAGAATGTAAGTAGCTTTATCAGTGCACAATGTTCCTGGGAATTTGTAGTAGTTATGCCATTCACATGTGCAATTGGAACTGACCTTGTATTTTCAGAACACAAATTTTAAAATCAGTAGAGTTAAATTCTATTTTTTCCTAACCAGGAATTGTGAAGATTTTGAAGTCTTCTGGAGGTAAAAGAGTGTTTTTAACAATGTTATCCTTCTGAAAATAGTTCCTTTTTCAAACCGTAGTTCAAGCCAAAAGGATAGAAAGACTGAGTTCTGGGGTCAAAGGAAGTGTTCTTTTCAATTGGAAACCAAGTACCGATATTGATGTTCTGATAAAGTATAAAAGAACTTGGTCTCAAAATATTACTTTGAGACAAAATATCAAAAAAGTTCTAAACTGTCCCATTCTAAATGGCTGCAAAGACATACTGTGCTTAATTTTTCTTTTTCAGATGAATCTATTTAAAGATTTACCAAACAGTTCAGGTTGAAAAATACCACCATCTGACAAATCAGCTACACATTTGAACTTTTCAAAGGACTCTCCTTGTAAGTACTATTCAAATGAAAACACTGAAATACTTTCTAAAGATTAAGTACTTAATGTCATTTGATTAACAAATCTATGAACATGTTTACAAAAGTAAGGAAAGGCTATAATAAGGTAGAATATAAACAAATGTATAATGCTAAATTTGATTCATATTTAATCAATACAGAAGTCAGAATGCAGCAGAAATTAAAAATCCATTTGGACAAAGGGGTCACAACAGTGCAAACAGGTGATAGTGAAAATGGAATCAGCCAAAGAATGTCACAATGACACATGTATTCTTCTTTTGTTTGTTTGTAATTTTGCAGCCAGAATTACTTCCTTGAACTCCATCACACAATTAACAAAGCTTCTGGCATACTAACTCAGCAAAGGGGGAAAGAATCAATTTTACAAGTGTAATATAAAATGTGATATTTATACTGTTTTCCGGTAGTAATCAGCACTGTCTGATGTGCAAGTAATTTGCTGAATGCCAAAGACACTCATGTCTGGCTAACAGTTGTTGGCTGATTTTGCTGAAAGCTGTGTGTCAGAACAGGAATCTGTTTGTGGTAAAATGGTTCGTGCAGGAAGGTAGGCAGCCTGCTTCCACATACTGCACTAATGATGCCTCTTCACAGCGACAACATTTTCCATTTTGGACCCCTGCTCTAGTAAGTCCTAAAATCTCCACTGAGGGAACTTAGGGAGAAGAGGGTATATCCCCTCCTCAGCCTCTGTTCCCACTTTCATAAATTAACCAAAAAGAAAACAAGATTAAAATCCACCTCTCAACTAAATTGATACTTTTTTATTTTAAGCAAACTAATAACTATACTTTGTCTTTCTTGCACAAAGATCTCAATAGTCTTTGCATTAGATAAACAAGCCTCAGATAATGTAAGTATTACCTTTCCCAAATATTTCTATTGGGTCACGAGGAGACAGTGAAATGAAGGGATTTGAAAGAGAAGAATGCACTGCCACGTGTGCTGCTTTACAGAAACCCTGGGAAAGAGCTATGGCACTAGCTGAATCACAGCTGCCTCCTGGCAGCCCTTTAACAGAGGTGATGGGTCAGTGCGCAGGGTGGAAAAACAGCAAAGATGAGCCCGACCTCTTCCCAGCTCAACTCCACCTACTGAACTTGAAAGAAGGGAAGTACCAGCCACAAAACCACTAATGCCCTTCTATTCCCTTTTCCTCTGATGCCCAAACTGGAACAGTGATGAAGGGAACACTAATATAATCATACTGGTAGGGGAGCTGCTTTATACCCTGCAAGAATGTCCCTGGGGTGTATTGCAACGCAGCCCTCAGGTCCACCCCAGAGGCCACACAGGAACTGTATGGCACAAGCTGGGAATGACCCCAGGTTTCCCGGTACAGGGACCTAACTCTTGATCGTAAGACTATCCTTTCTTCTTCCTCAATCTGTTATTTTATTTTCGGTAATGTGATAGATTCTAATCTATTTCGTAGCCCCATTAGTGCTGCATGCCAGTCCCTTGTCCATCTGCAGCAGACTGCCCTGCAGTCCTGAAAACCACTTCAGATGGCATTTTTTCAAGCCACGCTAATCAAAATGAAATATCTCTCAATTAATTATCCCTCTACAACCTGCATTCCAATCCCACTCCATAATTGACAATTACTTGCCCATTCTTCCTCACAAAGCCTGGAGTAAATTGGATAATTTTAGCATTTGTTTTATTTTGACTGTTCCTAAATTTAACGTGGGAAACTCTTTGCACCCACTCCCCCTTCCTGTTTTGGTAAAACAAGTTAGTCAGAACCCATGTCTTCACAATTAAATTTTCAACAACATGTCGGGAAGGTCATTGCCTCAGCTGTTTATTGATCTCATTATTACAAAAAGCATGCGGTTATGGCTATGTCTGGCCCTTTATCATACTTTTTCTCATGATTTTAAAATGTACTAAACAACGTAGTCAAAATATCATATTATTATAAAAATTATATATTAAGGTGTCCTCTCCAAATTCTTCCAGACCAGCACATTGCAAAGTATTTCCCAGTTCATATTAAACACATATGAGAACATTTGCACTTATGATTAGGAATTAGCTCTTGACCTTCTAAACCTGTATTGTTCCCCAATGAACACTCTGGTTCTAATTCCCCATAAGGCCATGACCTGCTGTGTATCCAAGGTCAATTAAAATGAAGTCCTTAAAGCTTTTTCATATGAATTCTAACATGTTTTCTAAGAATTATAGGCTCAAATTTAACCCTCTGCTGTATAAGATTTTTCCAATATGAGTTTCTGGTTATTCCAAGCAGCTGAGTGTGCTGCATTTTCTATCGTTCATTCCCTGCACAAAACAGCCCTTCTGGCTTATCACCTTCCCCTCCATCACTCTCTCCTGGAATCACAAGAATGAGAAGCGTTAGAAATCTGGTCAGCCATCAAGGCCACTCACATACTTAGGCCCGTCTGTTTCTTACAGAGATGTTCATGCTGAAGTTTTCCCAGTTTCATTTCAGTCTCCTATGGTTTTGTTCACAGGCTAATGGGTGATAGGCAACAGCTCTTCTCTTGGTATTCAATCTACATTTTCCCTTTCAAAACCTACTGTCATGACCCACGACTTGACCATCTCCCATCTCACTTACGCTGCTTCTGTCCCATGAGTTTTGCTTCTCCTGTGTAACGTCCCTAGTCATACAAACCAAGATGTCAAATAATGCAGGAGAAAGTAAGGCAAAGACAAATAAGGCAAATCGTGAAAAAACAAAAGACAAGTAAGGCACTAGAGAGCCTCTAGCTGGTTGACTTCAGATGATATCAAGGGAGGAGAAAAAAAAACCCCAAACCAGAATTCAGAATTCAGACCAGAATCAGCAAATACAGCCAAGAGAGGACTGCCAGAACTTACGTAAATGGCCCAGCTGCGAAATGCACAGGTGATTAGAAAGGAAAATAGTCAGAGGACTGTGGGAATGGGCTGTGAATCTTGAAGAGAGGCAGCTGGAGCTGAAAGCTGCAGAAAGAGGATATGTAAGGTAGAGCTAGAAGAGAGCAGTGAAGACACGATAGCTTGGACGACTGCTGTCAAATAGCAGGACAGTGGCATAATAAAAAAATCTCCAGTGAGCATACACGTGGAACAGTCAGCCAGGTGAAGCTCAACTGGAAATGCTGTCAACCCCATTTGACAAACTAGGGGACTGGAACAGAAGAGATTTCTGTTATCCTAGTGAGATTCAAAGGCAGAAACACTGCCTCAGATTATAACATGCTCTTAGAATAACAATGAAGAACGGGGAATGGTAATTATTACATGCAGCAGGATTTGGAAAGAAGGCAATATCTTTTATTAGTTCAACTGATATAGCTAGAAAAAATGGACAAGGTTGCAAGCACACAAGGCCTTTTTTCGGATTTTATTTTAATTATTAGATCTTTTAATTGGTTTATGAATATTTTAGTACAATGTTCTTTCCAGTGTTACATCTATTATTTAAAAGAAGGCTCCTAGCTTGATAAAAGTGTTACTTGACTCATCCTTTTTCTAGATTTTGGTTCACATTGTGGCATCACCAAAGCTGACCAGAAAGTGCCAAAGATTTCAATGAGGTTAAAACTTAACCCACTGGCCTGACATATTTTTAAACTAAGCTTTCTATTCGTATATGGATTTTTCAGCTCACTCAGAGATTTTCAAAAAATGTCTTTTGAGTTAAGCTTATCTTGGGCTAATCATCCAGAAAAGCAGCCAGAATAGCTTTTCACAAAGTGAAATCAAGAGAATAAAGACGATAAGCAGGAACACCATAAATTTATCAATGTATTTAATATTTTATTTTCCTTGTAGTGCACTTAAGTACCAGGGATTTAATAAGCTAGTACTTTAAAAAGCTAGTACCTTAAGTACTAGGATTTATGAGCTTTTTTAATCTATAAATTAATAACATGGGAGTAAGTAGAATCTTACTGTGCTATCACACTGCAAGTTTGTTACAACTCAGGCTGGCAATAACACTCCTGATATTCAGGAATGTCTGTACGTCCTCAGCTGGCATGCAGGTGTTCAGCTAATAAAACAGAAATAGAAATTTGACAGGCAGAGAGTTGCCAGATGTTTCCAAGCAATAATTAGGAGAAGAAAGGAGAAAGGTGCATTGATATAGGTAAAAAGAAACACCCATCATCTTTGCTTCCCTGGTATTTTGAAAGTTTACATGGTAAGAAGAATTCCTCCTTATGTTTAAAAAAACAAACAAGACACTGTATTTGCAGCATATTGTATACAATTTTAGGGAAAAGAACAGAGGAGATCCTTATAAAACATATGAAAAAATAACTGTAGAACTGCAGCACTATAAGGCAAGTAATTCTAAAGATGGGCAATTGAGATGGAGGGAAGTTAATGGTTCAGTTTGAAATGTGCCAAGTAATGAAGACTTCAGTTGCTTTAGATATTCAGCCATTGTAACCACAAGACCAGTAGTGATTAATTCAACTTTTCTTGGTAAATCGGGAATAAAGTTTAATAAAACCCAGAGCTGAAATCTGATCTCATTTATACTTGCACAGCGCTGGAATAACCCGCCTGACATTATCTCTGAACTTACCCGACACTAGCAAAAACCTGCAGCTCCACGTTCCTAAGTCCCAAATCTGCTCCAAGTACAATTTGCAAGAGCATAAAGTTTTTATGCAGTAGCTTCACCAAGAAGATCTGTATAGTTTATAACTATGGTCCCCCAAGCACCTCTGTTGTTTCAATAACCCTGCCTTTATCACTCTCATCAAAGCTGCTGTCCAGCATGAGGTCGCTAGCAACTATGATGAAGTGATGATGCTGTAGATTTCCTTATAGCTAAAGAGTTTCCAGTGCTAGGCAGGTGACTGCAATTTCCATCACATCAGGAGAATTACTTTTAAGAACGGAAGGAACCTTCGCCCTCCCTCCTTTTCCTCTAACCCCTCCCAGCTTAGGTTGCACATCACGATCCACAAACTTTCAGAGAATACTTTGCTTGTGATTCTCAACATAACCAGTACTACAGGAAATTGAACTGCAAGACAGAAAACTACTTTTTAAAGGAAACTGTATTTGAAAAACTAAGCCTGGGAAACAGATCATGGAAAATACTGTGAATAAGCTCTTGATTTCACCTTTTGAACAGGGACATGATACTATGGGTCCTTGTAAAATAGGTTTTCAGAAACAATTCTTAAAGCATGTAAAAAAATTAAGGTTTCATTTAGTAGAAGAAAAAGTTGAGAAATGGATTTTAATGTGTGCACACTACAAAGCTCCAGAATATCACAATGTTTTCATTCTTATGGCAAACTGAAAACATACAGAAAAATTCAGTTTTATATTGTGAACTCCCTAAGCAAAAACTTGAAAGAGCAAACCCATAGCTGAAATCATTTCCTTCATGAAGAAGAAAATGAAGTCAAACTGTGAAAGCATAGGAATCCAAACTTGTGCCAGGCACACAAGCTATAACTATTGTCGCAATTCCTTCTTTTTGAGTTGACCTATTGAATCGCATCAAGGCTTCAAGAATTAGAATGATGGTTATCCAAGAATGGTTAGAACAAATATGGTGTCATTCATCTGCTCTGTTTTCATATCCTGTTCAAAAGAAAAGGAATTACAACAGCTTAGGTCACTGTAAGGGACACATAAAGGGCAATGCAGCATTGCAAAATACGAATAGTACTGCAAAAGCATTTACAGCATCAATTAACTGTTGTCATTGCCTGATTCTACACCACTTATTTATGCTATATTTTCTTAATAGGCTAAATGCAACACCGACATTGCAGAGCACAGTAACCTGGCAAAAGAATGTAATGATATCTTCAGCATCAGTCTACACCAATTTTTTCTTTTGGAAGTCAACCTCTAGCACAGTTAACTGACATTAGGTTATCACTGAGGTAGTGACAGAATCACTCCTACCTCAGCTGATGTCAGCACATGCCTTCATACGTCCTGTTGAGTAACTTACTTGCAGAATAATTTACTTTTACGTTGCAAACTTACACAAAACGAACAACAGAGGGATTCTCCCACTTAACTGAACAGCAAACAGGAGCTGCTAAGTTTAAGCTAAAACGTGGTTGTAATGCAAGGCTGAGGTGAATGAGCACAAAGGGTCCACCCAGTATTTGGCAAAAGCAATGGTCTCCAATTAATTGCCAATGAGCATCAATGAACTTTGGAAAACAGGCCATACTAAGAAAACAGTAGAGTAAGCTATCACAGCAGAGGTGCTAGGTTCCTGGGTAAGTAAGTATACTGTCCTTGAGATGGGCTTCATTCCCACTTGGAAGCAAGTCCTGCTGAAAAAGTTTCTTTCATTTATTTGGCTGCTAAATCATGTTGTATGCAAACAGGACCCCTTTATCAAGCACTGTATCTTAGGCTCTAAATTACTTATTTTGAAGAATGGCTAAGTACATGTGGCCTACAGGAAATAGTAACTGTCCTATTTTCTCTTGCACTTTAATGTACAACTCCATGTGTATGTATGGACATCACAGCATAATTTAAAAATTGATCAAACAGCTGGGAACATTGCTGAACATTAGCAAAAAATATTATTTTCTGTATGTTAACTGTAATGTTTGAGTGATTCCTTGCAAACCGATTTAGCTCAGTGTTTTAGTAAAAGTAATTGGAGAACATGCATACAGTTTACATTTTCAAACCTGACTTAGAGTTGAGATATCCAAAATGGGGTGCCATAAAGGGGTCTAATTTCCAGAAAGCAGTTCCTCAGAATTTTCTTAGTCTTTTTAACTAGATTAGCCTACAAATGAGACATTGAGAATCACTATTGTACTTCCACCTCTTTCTTTTTTTAAAAGCATTTTTTTTGGTTTATTGAGAGTGCTAATTCATTTACTTTTATGACACAACTGAGCAGGATGAAATTACAGAGAAATACATATACATACATACTACACAAAGCATAGGGTTCTGAAGTAACCAAGTTCAGTCATATTAGAAGGGGGAAACTCTCCAAGTATACCAAGACCATGTAAAATGACAATCTTTAACACTATTCTTGGAACAGATAAGACTTCTTTTTCTAGATATTAATTAAAAATCCTCAACAGAAACTCACTGTATCTTCCTACCAACCACTGAGTCAATCCTTCTTGAATTTAAAACTGTAACTTCACAAAGTTACACTTTTAAAACTGTGGAAGATTCTGGATCCTGGAAGTCAACAGCAAAATCTCCAATTACTTTAAAGAAGTCAGGTTTTCACGCTCATGTTTACTTAATATTATTAAATGCTGCATTTCTAGAGGGTTGTACTTCTGATACATCTCCTGAGACCTGCTTTTTACACATACTTCATTTATTAATACAGCAATTGGAAGAATGTAAGACTGAAATTCTCCTTCCTGTTTTAGGTCTAGTTTTTGTGCTTGTGTAGTTAGTGAATGCTTGAGTTATTTAGGAGTTTTTACTGCTAAACAGAGTATATCAGCTTCTCTGACATTAGAAAGGAATAAAATGTTTCTTCTTCATGTGGCAACTCTGTTTAATCCATTATGAATCTATTTTAAAAATGACTTGAATCCTCTTTTCCTGGAAAGTGATCAATCAGACTATGTGACAGATTTTAAAACCAATGTTTGCCTACAGGCTGAAATGAAAGCAAAAGGCAGAACAGCTTTGCCTGCACCAAGAGAACATTTAAAAGTTGGTTTATTTTGTTTTTTATTAAGGTGGTAATGTTTGAACAATGGTTGGAGGACATTAATAGCATCTTTTTTACAATGGAACTCCCACAACTGTGAAGATTAAAATCATGTGAAGTATATGCCAAGCAGGGACTGCTACAGTAATGAACATTAAAGATGAAGCCAGTAAAAACGTAACTCCTCAAAACTGGGGTCCTTTTTGAAGGATGGGGGACATATGAAGTGGTATGTTGGTAAATCAGAAATTCTCACTCCAACAGTAATCCATTCCTTGAAGCATGCATATGAGAAAGCAGAACAGAAAGAGTCCTATCAGCACATGCCAGAACAGGTCCTTTAGAAGATTCAAACCCATTTCCTCAGAAAGCAGCAAGAAATTTGCTATTGTGTTGAGGTGGATAATGTTTACTAAGCTCTGTTCCCAGCTTTTACTTCTTATTCAAGCAAACTTCCACTGAAGCCGATTATAAAGCACATGTGAGAAAATAACTCAGGTACTGACCTCAGACCTAACCTTTTGGAAAAATGATTCGGGATCCCTGACTCAGTGTAATGACAAAACATTACTTGAATGGGATCCAAATCTTATTCTTGGTCCTTTCAGTTTTCAAATATGATGATAGCATTTAAAATACAATTTTAATCTGTGATGAGTCTTTTTCATACTGTGACAGAGTAATATTTTATAATGCTGGGAAAAAATTAATACGGCTTTTATATTTGTCCTGAAGTGGGTTATTCAATAGCAAATTAATAGTAGCATAATAATATCATAATTTTGTCATCATGACTAAGGGTGCTATCAATTAAAAACATCTGTGGTCATGAAAATACAGATAATGATAGACACAAAATCCCTTGCCTTGGGTTGGTATAGCACAGTAGCAGTAGTGAAGTGTTAACTTTGTACTAGATAATCATCAGCTGCCATGATGGGGGTTACCAGGTGTAAAGCACCACTAGTACAAGAAGCTGTAAGAAATCAACTTCTATCAGCTCAATTTGCTTTGACATATCCAAGATGTGAGAGCAAGATTACAATATCAGTACAATACTGGTCCCTTCAGTACAGCTTTCTGTGATTACAATGAAAATCCCAGCTGCCAGCTGTTCCACTGATTAGGGACAGCTACTACTGAAAACCTGCTAGATTAAGTTAGATTAAGGACTCACTGTCCGTCAGGGTTAAGTGAAACTCAGAGCCAAACTTCCATACTTGCTGGTATTAGTATGTATATAAATCAAGTACAAAACTAAAATAAACAACATCCTAAACACTAAGGCAAATCTGCAAGCACTGTTGCCAGGAATACAGGCTGAAGCAGAGATCAGGCTTTCTCATCCCTAACAGTTGTAAAAAATAATCAGAACCTGCACTTCAGCTGCAAATATTATCAAATGTACCTCTTAAACAAAACTAAAGATTCTGCCGTAAAAAGAGAATGCGTGAAGACAAAAGAGATTTCACTGACACTGAAAGAGATACAACTGCAGCAGAAGTACCAGCATTCATGAACTTCAATTCATCATACACCAATATTACAGGACCAAAGCAGAGTGCAGGAATAGGTTGCATAATTCTTTAACCCATACTTTGTACTGAACAGTACAAACTCATATAAGCAGACAACTAGATAAGTCAGCTGAAATATTGCATCTCAAAATGTAATTTAGTCACTGATAGGCTGGAAAATACAAAGAGATTGCTTATGTAGAGTATTGAACTTCTGTACTAAAAAGAACCCCCTTTGATGGCCGTAAGTGCATTAAATGCTGGCAGAAGATGCCAAACTCCTGTTCCTTGAGATACACATGCTCTGTTTATCCTCAGAAAGGAAACCCACCCTGAATACATTGGTTCTAGCCAACTACCGCCCAGTATCAAATTTCCCATGAGCTAGTCCACAGAGAAGCTAGTCAAAGGCCAAGGACATTCTCATCTAATGGAAATTAACCTTTTAGACACAGCATAGTCTGGAGTCAAGCCAGGACACACAACTGACACCACCTAGGAGACTGATGAATATTCTCCACCCATCAATGGGCAAAGGACAGACATCCGTTCCCATCATCTTGGACCTCTGCGGTGAGAGTAGTGATCTAAAATTATTTGAGTCCTTCCTGGAGAGGTACGCCCAGTAAGTAGTGACAGGAAACACTACATCCACCACTGGACTCCTCAAACTGTGTGGGCAACTGCAGAAGCCAAGAACTGTGGAAATGACATTTATCCCAAATATCACATTGTTCACACACTTTTGTCTGATACCTCTACCCCGCCCTACCCCTGCTTTATTTGGACTATGAGCTCCTTGGCTACTGATGATCGACACCTCTTTGTTTATCCAGCACCTAGCACAATCGAGGACTTTGTTGGCAGTCCTTTGCATAACCTAACAAATACTCTTAGTAACAAGAGTGTTTATGGGGTTTCAAAAGTATCAATGCTCCCTCTGTTTATTTTCAATAGCTACACGGAACAAGCAGCTGAAACAGTACTGCATCAAGTCCCAATAATATGCAGACAATACACAACTTTATCAGTCCCTACGCTCATCAATCATATAACCACTGCCACAACAGACCAGCTCCTGGATGAGCAACAGCCAACTGCACTGGAAGAAAAACAGAGAAAAAACATTCAGGAATCTGCAGCCACTTTACCATTTCTATGCATGTCAATGGTTAGTCAGTGAGTACTGGAACTGTACACTTTGTTTCAGCTGATGTCTGTTTTGACCAGAATCGCCAGCAATGTTCTGCCAGCCTGGATCAGGTAGAAGACTATGCCATAATTACTGACAACGTCAAGGCCCTTTAACTCCTCAGCTCAATCAACAGCAAGACAATATATCTGGACCTGCATATTTCAGAGACTCAGAAATCCCAATTGATGCAGACCATGGCGTATCTCCTCAGAATGAGAGCTGTTACACTAGATTCTCAATTTCAAATCAAGTACAGATCTCATTTTTTATATTCAAGACATTTGATGGCCTGGGTCGCTTCAGCATTTTCTTCACAAGAATGTACTTCTGTTACATATATATGTGAACACACACACAAAACATAGTTATACCTATTCTATTCTGAATATATATCGCTATATTACTCTGTTTAGATACCACAGATACTAGTCTGTTAGTGCAAGGCATCCATGAAGGAGAATAGCACAGTAATTTATATGAAGGAGAATAGAGGCAGTGACAGGATTTTTCTCTATAGTATAGTAGGATATTATTCTACTAGTGTACTGTAAAATTTAATTTCAGTTTTGATCCACTAACTCACATGCATTCTTTTAACCTGTATTTAAACCCTAACTTAGAAAAAGATCACACGGCTGTTTCCAAGTAACATAATACCACATATATTTTAGGTGACTTTTGATTATACTTTTGAATTTTTAAAAATCTTAATTGTGTCTAGATTTGCAATGGAATCTCCATCAGTTATTTGCAGGAAATGTCTCCATTTATAAGCTTGTTTCTAAACTATTTCTTTGTGACTGCATGACCATGAAAATACAAGGATCAGAGTGAGAAAGAGTTTGTCCTTTTCAAATATAAAACAAAAAACTGAGGAATATGGGCAATATATATATAATATCTGAGCTACACTATGTAAACTTCAACTGATCAATTTGGAACAGTTGTTGATGAAAGCTAAAACGATGGAAAGTGTTTGGATTGTTAATATGATATATGATATTTAGAAATGCAGCAATAACACTATTCAAAGCAAGTGGAGGTAAAAACCACTAACGTTACAGAGTCTATACTGACCTTATATTGCCTGACATTGAAATGTTATGCAGATCACTTCTGCATTATGGTTGGACTAGATGATCTTAAGGGTCTTTTCCAACCTAAACGATGCTATGATTCTATGATTGTTTGCAATGTGTTTTATTTTTAGAACACACTGGAAAGAAAAATGAACAAACAACATAAACACTAATATCAGGAGTTGTTGTGGTTGAATTTTTTTGAACATTACATACATATGCATATTGTGAGAGCACTCCAAAACACTTCAGGTGAACTTAGCAAAGATTTAAACTTAGCTTTTTTTGCTCTGCTAGAGACAAAATTTAAATATTTGTTTTATAAAGGTGACTTCTACAAATAAAGCATATATATTGGAATTTTACAACATCTGGAAAAACCTCCTGAGAACAATACCTGACAGGAGGAGCTGCAATGCTGTCAGAGCTGGATGAACTTATGTGGGAATTTGGGAATTACTGGAGAACATATCTTACAGATTATATATATAATGATACTGACATTATGAATATAGCAGAGCCGTGTGAGTTCCTGAGGGATTTGGGCAGGTAGAAAGGTAATCTTATATGTGACATTGTTTGTTTGTAGTTCTCTGGAATTGCAAAGGAAGAACGAGAAGGGATAGGCTTTAAATAGACATATTGTCTTGATCAGCAATCTATGGATCTCTGCTACAGTTGCTAGGAGTGAAGGTAAATGGTCAAGACTTTCAGAAAAGAAAGGAAAAAAAAAATCAAAGAATCCTGCAGTTGTCTCTAAAATAGACTGTCTTATAGCCATTATAACCACTTAAAACACTTACAGGGATGTCTGCAACGATTATATCCATCACTGTCTACGCCTAACTTCATAGCTTTCTGTCCCAGGGTTCATGCAACTTGCAAGCAACAGAGTAGTAAGTGGCAAAAAGTAGTATTTTCTTTTTTTAGCATGCTGTATAGTGACAGACAACAAGTAAAAGAGGAAGTTTTTGGTGTGGCTGTGACTAGAAGGAGAAACAGAATTTTCAACAGTCATCTAAAGAAAAAAGAAATATGACTGAGAACTAATGTGTCCACATCTCAAGTATAGATGCAAAGAGTTTTTATGTGATCCCTGCACAGTGAGGGTACGGCCCCGTTCTTTGCGAAACACAAGAGGCCAACAAATACAGGTACCTGTGTCACCAAGTGCAGGGACAGATAAGACAGAACTACATTCCTCCTACAGGGATACCCTATCATGGTCACTTCTGAAAGTGTACCTGCATGTATTCTGTGCAGGTCTGAAGGTAAGTACGTGAAAACGTAATAAGAATAAACTATCAAGCCGGAATAATGGCTGGTTACCACAGTTGCTTCAAACAATAAACAGTTTTGGTCGATAAACTTAAGGCTGATGGGAAATGCAAGAGCAAACAGTTAACCAACCTGTCCAGACATATAAAAACGCTTGGTAATGAGAAAAGAATCCATGTACCAATAAGCAATAGGGAAATTTGGTTCAAATAGCTGTCCAAAATTTGGAATGATCTCAGGAGCTTGATCCCAATCCAAGGAAGCCAAAAGGCCTAGTGAGTGACTGTCCCTCGAGTACTCTTCCTCAGGTGGACATTCTCAGGATGAAACACATTTGTTTATTTTGTGTCTTGGTAACAGAAAATTCAATCCATCATTGGCCTCTGACTACCCATCCTCACAGTATCTGGTAAGCTATTGGGAGATTTTTTTTTTTCCCTGGTCAAGAAAATCATCCTTTAAAATGTCAGCATAATTAATAAGAGATTAATGGACTCAGCTTAGCATCTTGGCTGCTCAAATGTCACCTTGTGTGGTGTTTGGCGGTTCTCTTTTCCTGAAGGACACAGAAGGCGACAGTCTTGATCAGACAAGAGGCGCCCAAGTGCCCTTGTTGGCACATAAACACAGACACTAACAATTTTCAATTACACAAGAGAGCCAAAAAAACTGGTTTTATCCTTTCTGGAAGAATGTGTAACTCAAGCCTTTCAGTGTTTGTGATGTTACATTTGGCTGAACACCATTAATTTGAATGATTGTACTTGTTGCATGTTGGGAGATTAAACATATTTGTGTCAAAAGAAAGTCCTGTTAGTGTTGTATGGAAAGGCTTCTTTCTTCCTGCTGAAACCTGATATTCATTAACCCTTCATACAAGTAAGGAGGACTTTATATATGAATGTCTGGGCAAAGTGAAAATGTCTTATTTGTTACAACCTGCATACATTAAGCCATCAGTCGGCCTAGGCCTCAACTCTGATCTCATGTCTGTTATTTAGGAAAATGCAGACAGCTACCAGCATTTCTTAGATCAAAACCGTCTTGCAAAAGGCAGTATATATATACATACCTCAGAAAAATAACATAACTTAACTAAAAATTGAAGGTTTTAATTCAAAACTCAGGGTATCTATATCAGATATAATCAGAGTTCATAGGATTTAACGGCATCATTATTTTAATACTCATAATTTTGAAGTGAGAGCAAGTCTACCACCACCAAAGATGAAGGCCAAGAACAGTCAAAAAGTAGGATGTTATATAAGTGAAGAGGATGAAATGATCTTCAGGCTTTATCCATATTATTCTAAAGTCAGTTGAAAAAACAGATTAGATGGATCAGAAGTGACGGCAGTGACGATGACAGCTCCATTTCACGACAAATTTTGAGGTTTCATTAAATTCTTTTATTCTGTACTGGAATGAATGCAAAATCTTTTGTGCACTTTTGTCAAAATTATATTCTGCTCCCTTTCTCATTAAAACTAGGGCTTTATAATGAAAAAGAAGAAAATGTATGCTTCTCCCTGTGTTGCCTCAGAGAGGGGGATGTTGTATAGCATATTTTTTTATGTTGGTAAAGAAGTTGTATGGCCAAAATATCCAGATTCAAACTCCACTTCTGCCCTATTTAAAACATACTTTTCAATCCCCAAAACATAAATCAAGGTAAAAAGGTTAGATTGATTGCCAAAACTGAGAATCAAAGGGCCCATCTTTAGTGCTCCAAATAAAATGGGACCTATAATGGAGAGCCAACATAGAAGGTTGTGTCTGTTTATGGTTGGAACTACTCTAAAAGATTTTAAATTATTATTCTAATAATAATTTACATTTACATAATTTACATGCTCATTTACATCCATAATGGCATTGCTGGGGAAAGTGTAACAGGAAAAAAAACATGATAGCTAGTTTCAGATTCATGAAGTTGCCTTATTTATAACTTCACCTGGTTGGATCCGTATCTTCTGTTAAGGATGGACATACGCCTTTTGTATACAGTACAATTCTGACACTGTAATTATCAATTACTGAATAAATGAAAAAAAGCTTAAATTTCAACATAAAAAACCTATATGCAAGAGGCATTTTTGTCAAACTAATGGGGTCTCCTCTCAACAAGGGCGGATGCTTATAGCCTGTTCCATTAAAACGATTTATGATACATATAAAAAGAGTGCTGCATTAATAAAAATATTTCGGTAAAATAGGGAAAAGACTCATGAAAAATACTATCAAGGATGACAGACAATGAAGAATAAGGAGAGATGCATTATCAAGTATACTTTTACATTTCTGTTTGAAAAATCTGTACTAAACTGTAGGACCAAAGTTACTGGTACAAATGGGTCAAATTCTTGTTAAGTGGAATCTTTCAATTTCTTGGTTGTATCTTGGCGTATGAGCAGGAGGCCAGACTGGAAAAAGAAACAGAATATGTTCTAATACAATAAACAGAAAGATGGCCAAAAGGGAGTTATTCCACTGAATTAACCAGATGGGTTTCCGTGCCAAGCTATGGTGCTTTTGCCTTTCCTTCACTCAACAGTAAGGGATCAAATATAATGTTTCCTTTTTTCCATAGCTATCCCAAATGAGCAGAAGTATAAAGTTATTCACGAAACAATTTAAACAAAAAATTAAATACTGGAACTGCAGTTTAGTATGGTGACCATATGCACTAATCCTTGAAAACACAAAGCAAAATATTAATTTCCTTCTCCCGTTGGAAAACTTTTGATTGCTGACATAAGCAACTATTACTGTTAAGTGGTAAATTAGAGTGACTATTGTTTAAATATGGAAAGCTATGGATGCAATAAATGACAGATGGAAGAAAACTGACAGAATCTGCAGATTTAATCCTAAAATGGTAAAGACTTGTTTCTTTGGGGGAGGGTTAGTTTTTATTTTGTTTTTTTTCTTACAGTTCCACAGGCATGTTATGTGAGATTTTAGTGAAGGTGACTAAATCCTTGTCACAGACAGAATTTATAGAACAGAAAGAAACAATTTCTTGTCTCATTCCAGAGTGTTGGTAATTACTGCTTTGGGCAACCAAAAGTCTTTGCTAGACAGTGTCCTTTTTCTGACACAGGGGAATGGAGTGTTCTGTCATGTGAGGATTTCATCTTTATTATAGGCCAAGAGGTTGTGCCAGTAGGAATGTTACTTTTTAAAGCTAGCTTTTCTGCTGAGATTCCTATGCAATACCTTTTTTCTTCTTTCCTTCGTTGCTGACACTTTACATAGAAGCCAATCTTCTCCTCTGCAAGAGAGCAGAGTTCTTGGAAAGACCATATAACTCTTTCACTAGGAAATCTGTGTTTCCAGGCTGACTAGAGACATAAAACAGATATAAGGAATTAAGTATTCATCCAACTACCCCAGCCCTTCTCTCCCTTTAGACAGCATTAGGTTTTCTGGGTACACCACTTGCCATTCAGCGCACATCTAAGGCTTCGGCTCCAACAATGAAGCCTATGCTAGCTGTAGCTGGATTTTCAATCATTCAGTATGCTGAAGTGAATAAAAACAAGAAAAAAGTGCAGCACAGAATGATGGAATATGTATTAAAGTAGTTCATGGCCTCCACCAAATACCCCATTTACAATGAGTTTTAAAGAAAACTTGAATTTTGGTCTCAGCACCATAGAATAAAAATAGCTTATTTTTTCCCCTCCTGGTTGCCAAATGTGAATAAAACAAATCCTATATAAAAATCACATTTCAACATTACTGTTCTCCATGCTGATCCTTTCATGGAAGCTTTTTTCAAAGAACTTTTGTCACATCTGTCATATCATAAATACTCAGACTTCAATAACATCGCTCTAAAATTCTGACCTTGGGGTTTTGGGGTCTTTTTCTTCCTTATCTATGTAAAACACCTATCAAATATCTATTCCTACCAATATCCCCTAAATTTAGGGTTTAATTCTGTTAAAGAAGTCAGTACTGCTATCATATGAAAAACATAGGTCATATTTCATTTGGTGAAATGATCCATTCACAAAGCTAAAAAATGCCAGTGGAGGACTGGATGCATTTGTTTTAAAGAACCCATTTGCTTCAATATTAAAAATCATCTTTCCGTTGCCACATAAAGACAGAAAATATTCTGTTTACATGATTACCTTATAATGAGGACTTTTATCATAATAAAGTTATCATTTAAGGATCGTAGGGAGCAAATGAAGGTTCTTAATTATTTTGATAAATTCTGTGCAAGTCAGTAAATATTTTTTACTTGATTTACCTGTCACGAGGAGAAAGGAGTAAGCTGATGTCAAAAATCCAAAGCCTGCCAATATCTATGTTGGGCTACTTTAAGGACAGGCTATACTTTTAAGGGTTTTTCCCTTTTATTTCTGGGTAGATGAAAAGCGTTTTCCACTAGATGAGGAACTGAACAGAGCTGTCACATAGTTCTCAGAAAAAAATAGATCAAAAAAACCCCAGATTCAAAGAAAACTTTTGGCTTTCCTCTTAGTCTAAGCTCTTATGCCCTGCTTTATTGTTGCACTGCATTGGCTAATATTTTGTGTTCAGATCCCACAGGCTAATTAAGATATAGGATCTTCTCTTTCTTGTATTTATATATGTACAGACACATACACATATACGCACACACACACACAAACACAGACAAAGTGCGTGGAGTATTTGGCCTCTTACCAAAACCCTTCTCTCTCTAGGATTCCTAGGACTTTATAGCTTTGACATTCTAGAAGGTACTTGCTAATGTAATGACTTAAAAAATCAGATTTGCATAAGTTAATTATAAGAAAAGGGGTGGGCTTTTTTGAGGTAACATATGATTTACAATCCACATATTACTTCAGGCAGAATATGTTGTTTCCCTATGTGTTGACAAGATTGCTCAGAATGAGATACCATCTGACACTGTAAATCTGTATTTCAAAGACAAATTGCTCTGTTCACACTAGCCATTTTTCTACTACTGGAAAATGCCA
The DNA here is from genome assembly GCA_013397275.1 of Burhinus bistriatus. Lineage (NCBI taxonomy): Eukaryota > Metazoa > Chordata > Aves > Charadriiformes > Burhinidae > Burhinus > Burhinus bistriatus. Next base: position 25,573 of record VYXH01004766.1, read on the forward strand.
ACAGCCTCTGTGGAGGCAAGAACTACATTTCTGGTTTTTCCACTTTATTGGAATTGAAAGATAGATTATTTTTATGTGTTTTTTGCAGTTTAATACACAGAAGACTTAAAATTATTGCTACTGTGAGACCTTTAGCTATGAAAAAACCATTGGAATATGACCAAAATCTTTGCTAGTAGCTAGGAACAGCCAACAGCGTGGAAAACTAGTGTTCTCAATATGGCTTATGACAATCTATGTCAATGCCAATGCTATTCATTGTGCCCACTTCCATCAATAAGAACTTCCTATGGTGATCTGTCATTACCTTCTCTGCTAGTTATAATCTTTTAGTCATCCAAGATTTTCTCTTACTAAACACGCTGTTTTATGTATTCTATAAAAGATCATCATGACATAACTCCTGATGACTAAGTATATTAATGAATATCCCATGAACATCCACCAACACATTGCCTCACTCCACTGAAAGAATATGTGAAATCAGTTTAAAATATAACTTCTTTGTGCGATCCACAGTGCGCAATGTATATAATACATCACTGAGTAGATAATAGATCACTTTCTCTTGAGCATGAAGATGATGATAAATCTTCCCTTGCCAAATCTCTTCCTGAAATAGGTCAGTTTGCCCCCAGTCATCCCTTGGCAACTACAGTTTTACACATCTAAACTACAAAATACTCGTGTACTACATATCTCTATATTGAGCCTATGCATCTATTCTGCGCATGTACAGAGCCCTGACCACACTTAAGAGCTATAATAAAATCATAGGCATGCTGTAAGAGACAGCTGCTTTGTCATAGTTATCCAACAAAACTAAAACTTGTTCTCACAATAAACTTCCCTTCCTTTGCCCTCCCCACATTTACTGCTGCTGATGACCAGTGAAATCTTAGGTCACTACAGCCTATTGTAACAAAAAGCAAACCCACTCCCAACATGCAGATAAAGACTGACAAAAGTTGAAAGGCAAAAGTCACCTTCCTCAAATTTAAGAAGACATTAGAAATTTTATAGTAATCTTTTTATGATGACTGTGTCCATTTCAGCAACAGTGGACTTATAGCTGTATATACTAATCCCCTGCCTAAATCCAGATCTGCTTCTGATCGATAACAATTTTCAAAAGAACTGCATGACTAACAGGAGGTCTAAATCTTTAGGTCAGTCCTAACAAAATAACAACTTATTCCAAGGACATGATATCACCCTGTATCCCATATTTGCTCTTACATTCCCTTTGAACAAGAGGGTGTTGCTGAACCTTTTATCTGATATCTTTCATTCTTGGGACATGGACTGCAGCTGCATATCCTCCACTATCTCCACATTGAATGAGTGTTACAGAGAACACGGAAGAGCAAGATGTACCAAACGGCTGAACAATCATCACATGAACTGACAAAAGCATCCTCTTTTATTTCAGTTGGAAATTCTACTGTAAACAGAGTTTAGAAAGATGAGGGTATTTTTTTTTTTCTCACTACCTAAGTAGTGCTGGACAACAATATTGCAAAATGTTAACACAGCCTTCCTGCACAGTCAGGTTTGCTAGACAGAAATTGTTTGAAGCCTATGATAAGGTTAAGTTTAGAAGAAATTTATCCATACCACAGTTCTTGTCCTAGTCACTGAAGAGATGTAGATTTGTTCAAATACTTGAGGTAAATTCAATTTTTTTTTTAATGCTGCTAACTAGGAAGGGAGTGTTTGAACCAAAATTTATTATTGTCTACAAGAATTGGCTATTTTCACCCGAGGGCTGTTTCAAAAGAAATACAAACTTTATGTTCAGGTAAAAAACTACATTTTTGATAAATTATTTCACCAGGGCAGAAGTGGCAGAACAGGTTCTGTATTATTCATCCTCAAATTTGAACTGGCAGCAAATCTTGGGATTTGGTCAGACTGTATACGTGAGTATGCATGTGAGCGCACCGAGTATACACACGTGTACATGAGTGACACAACTGCCACCCAATTTTACTCTATTTCATAACTGGCAATCCATAAGAGTAAAGTGGCACAGCAAAGGTGTTCAATGAGGAACCTGGGAAAGACAAGAACTAGCTGTGTTCAGTCACACTGTCAGATATTCACTCATACCAGATTCTTCTTCCTCAGATTACTGGAATTAGGTCCAATACAACCATTGGATTTCAATGCAAGTATGACGCTACACCACCACCAACTCCACCTAGTCGAGCACCTATCACAAATATCCTCCCGTACTTCCCACAGGAAGGTGGTCTTAGTGATAAACACTGGTTCCCAGGTGGCTCCATTTTGCCTGTGAATAACAAGGTGGTCTTGGTGAAAGAACGCGGCATAGAGAAATCAGAGTTCTCTCCTAACATTGTACAGTCTTTCCATGACCTCCTCAAAGGCCACTTCATGGCCACTTCATGCCTCAGCTGTTGAACAACAAAAATGTCTTTATTTTATTTATGAAATCTGCAATGCACACTAAGGGTAGTAAGTGAAGCAAAAAGATGATACTAGATTAGAAAGTACTACTGCAGTATAGAGCAGTAAAAGCACGTAATAGCCTCCTGTAACTAGGAAGGGCATTCAAGTGAGAACTAAAATGTCCCGCAATAGTTTAATCATTATTAGATTAAGACCTGTAACTTGAGCCAAGCAAACCCCCTAGTTTCTGGGTACCTGAAACCAGTACACACATCGAAACTTCATACTCTTAAAAGCATTTTATGAATATCTGACAACTTGTTTTTGCTCTGAAATTCCTTCTTGTACCACAGCCGATTAACTTTTTCTGTTAGCATATGCCCTTTAAATATATCTGTGGATGTTTTAAAGCCTTTGAGAGTGTGTGTGCGCATGCATGAACTTTCAGTATCTTCTGTAACATTTGGCCTGCATATGGAGAAACCTGTGATTTAAAACTAGCTAAAGATTACCAGACAGACCTCTAAGCAGCACACAGAGATGAATGTGCCAAGGGACAATTATTAGAAAAAGAGAAGGAGGCTTCTAGCACTAAGTCAGGGGTATGTAGTTTATTGCTAAAATAAGCATATATTTCTTTAGTCAGGAGCCCCATTTTTTGTGACTTTAAGCAAACTAATTGGTTATTTCTATTTTCTCACTGTGATCAAGCCAAATAAATGAAGGCTACATTTTTCATCAGTAACCAGTTACTGTGAATGCCTCCATTTTAAAGAGCCTCATTTTACAAAGGATATATGATCAGCACTTACAACAACTAAAAATATTTTCGGAAGCAGGAAACAACAGAAAATTATTTTCATTCATGGTCTTTGACACAGTGTGAGCTGGCACTCTTTTCTTGACTATGAACAAACAATCTGACCTCCCAAACGATGCAGGTATTTGGCACGCAATTGGGGCTGAGCACTTCAGGTTGGATCCAAGGCCACTGGGATTAGATTATATCTACAGGATTTGAAAGCAATTATGCATTGTACACAGCTTTTCCTTCTGAAAAAGTCACCAGGACATTTCATGATTTGTACAGCTGGGTAGTGCTTTCAGTGTGATAGTTTTGAGCCCACCTGAAAATGATTTACAAATTCAGGTTGAAATCAGCAATAGTTTGGCTGAAAAAAAAATCCCTCCAAACCTAAGACACATCACTTAAACAAATCCCAAAGTGATTTCTTCTAAAATTATGTTTCCACTTTGAAATTCATCTTTAAAGAGAAAGAAGGAAAAAACAATTTATTTTAAAACTCAACAAAATATTTTGATTTAGGGTGACAGGGTTATACCTAACTGACTGTAGGAAACCATTTCAGATCACCAGGAAAGGATTTTATCTTTGTTTTCACTGAAAATACAAAAATAAAAATTCAGGGCCACCAAACAATCCTCTCACTCTGGGAAGCAAGCCTCATTCGTCTTCACTAGGATCTTGTTCATTCCCAAGTCCAACTGCCTCTTTCCTTTTTTGAAATGCAAAAAGGACCAACTCCACCCAACATTTCTGGCCATATTTATTCCTCCACTCACTCCTTTTCTTCATCCTAGGATTCTTCTCCATCTGTCCGTTTGCAGCAGCTGGATGACATTCTTCTTCTGGGGCTGCTCTATCGATCTGGACGGATCCTGAATCCCTGAGTCACATCCTCTCCCTAAATCTTCCTTTCCTTTTTCTCTTTAGTTTATCTGTTTCGTGGCTCTTTCGCTCAATGAGGATGCTGCATAAAAATTACATCGTTCTGTAACTGCCTATTTTGAGATAAAGAATTATATTCAAACTCAGGCAATGAATTCACAAACATCATCTGCAGTCCTGGGTTTTTTTTAAGGCACTGTTCTATGAGGGTGGTACTAGCTTGCCAGTTAAAACCAGCAACTGCAGTTGGCAAAAATGCATGCATTTCAAAAAGTCTTTAGCTTATATACACAAACTCACTGCCAGCATTGTTTTTTTTCATAGTAGAAGAGCTGCAAAAAGCTTCAGAGAAATAAATACAGAAGGGTGCTTCAAAGCTGAAAAACGAGCTCTCAAAACACACATGAATTTATATAAACAAAGATTAAACCAGATTAAGCAGGGCCTACATTTAAAAGCCTTCCTGTAGGTGTATGGCTTTCTTTTTTCTTTTCTTTTCTTTTTTTTTTTTCTTTTTTGAGAAGCAAGTTTGTAATTACCTGTCAAAGAACAAAATAGCAACGGTGTCTGGAAAGAATGCATTATTTAGAGAGAGTGACTACTTAAGAAAGAAGCTTTCATCACAGGATATACTCCATGGAAACATACAGTTTACCTTGTACCATGAGCTATTTTACTGCAACTTGACTCCTGTCTTGACACTCAGTTTTCAACAAAAATAGCCAATGATTACCTGCCAAGCAAGCCTCCCCCAAAAAACAACCTCCTTCCCTCCCAAAAACCCCCAAAATCTCTGAACAAAATATTATATACTAATAAGAAATACTGAAACTACTTTTTTTTTAATTTGCCTTGAATTAAACTACAAGGCAAAGCTCACAACTGATAATTTTCCAGTCACACCACATCATAAAAAAACTTACTTGACAAGATGGATTAACATTAACATGTATTTGGGGACCCTTGACTCCCAGACATCATGATATAAAAGCACTTAATAAGTAACAATCACCATGATATGAAGGTGTAAAATACCAGTTTCCAATAACAGTTTCTTGAATACAGAAGATCAATTAGAGAAAACTCCCATCAGCATAAGTATCAACATTTTCCATTACATGGGCATTGTTAACATAACTCAAATTGTTTGTCTTTCCACTTAATGTGGATACATGAGACCGAACTCTTAATTTCAGTGCAGTTGCTGAAGTATATTAGGTCATTCTCATTCTAAGCCATTTGAGTTCCTGCAACGAGCAGCAAGAAGTGTTTCAAGGCCAAACCTGTTGCTTTTGTGAGCGCTATCAGGCCAGACGCTCTCCTGTGCAGTGTTTTACTTGGAGAAGGCAAGCTGGGGAACACTATCAGGAAACCATTTATAGCTCCCTAATTCTGCGAGCACCTGGTTGAGTCACAGCAGAGCGCAGCTGCAGCGCACCCTGACGCCCTCCCCCTTCTTGCCTCCGGTCTGTGATCAAGGGGTGGTGGGACAACTGGGTACAGCAGCAAACAGCTTCTTGCACCAGGGGGATTCTCAGGTGGTCAGGTACAAGCAGGCTGCAGGTCCTTTCACTAGCACGCAGGCAGCAAAGGTGGCTAGGGTGGTCTTAACGAATTCAGTGTATCTGAATAGGTGCATCTGAAGAAAGAGGATCAAATGGAATAAAATATATAAAGCTTCTTGAGAAGACTTTTTGTTGATGTTGCTGTTACAAATAGCACGCAGGAAGTGATTAATACTTGCACATTGCCATGGTAGTATTACAAACATGAAGCTTCCAGCTCGAGGACTATATATGGAACACCTTTTTCCCCTTGCATTTAAAAATAGGGTATTTACACCACGTTAATAGCCATCTGTCTTACAGATTTTCCTTTTTTCTCTGCTTATAGCATTGTAACCCACAATGTACCTTTTCCCTAAAGCCATAAACACACCTTCAGATTGTTCTTAAAAAAAAAAAAAAAGAAAAGAAAAAACTCACCTCAACGCCCTTCCTCCAAAAATACAACAAAACAACTCCATAGCAGGTGGAGTCAGGAAAAAAGCAAATTATTTCAGGTTTTTTTATTCACTCTGAAATATTCCCCCAACACAAACGTCAAATTGCAGGTGCATATGAAATACTTCTGTTATGACAAGAGCTGCGTATCTTCGTAACCAGCGCTTCTCATAACGATGTGTGAACTAAATGCTAACTGGAGTAAAATGGACTAAAGCCAAAAAAAGTCCCAAGTGGCAGTCACGTACAGAAGAGGGACTAAACCATGTGAGAACAAAAGGTCATGTGGCTGATGGTCCAAAAGGAATCACCATTTCCCTTTATTTCTTAAACTTCTAGGGCTGCAGGAATTGTGTTTGCATAGTAACGGGGTTTGAGCTCACAATGCTGAGGGGACACCAGCTGGCATCACAGTCATCACAGTGAATCAGTGAAGCAGGGGACAACAGAGACAGGGATAAAGCTTCAAGAGCAGAAATCGGCAGACTCTTAAAGATTGCAGCTAGCAAAGTTTATATCGTTCTTACTTCTGTTTCATAATAACAGCATGCAACCAACTATCAAGAAGGCATGATTTGACCCAAGAATTTAGAAGACCAAGACTTCTTGGAAGAAACAATCACTATGCTGTCTTCCACCCTAGCTGTTCAAATCCAGGCCTTTGTACTTCAAGACCATAACCTTCTCTATAAACCCATTCTTAAACCTATCAAGCTTAATGGTAGCCAGAATGCTTGCGACCACTACCCCTATGGGAATGTTCCACCTTACTTTAATTTTCAGCCTAAATATACTCAGGTACAGTTTTACTATGCCTTCACCGGCAAAAATCCATCTTCCTCTTTTAAACTTGCCCCTTTAATTTATTTACAAGGAGCAAAAAGAATCCCTATAACTTCTGTTTTGTTAATTTAAACAAGACACGCTCTTTATAAAGAGTGTATCTAGCTAGGAAAATGGAAGTCTGACTGCAGCACATGCTGGAAAATCTTACAGAGTTAACTACAACAGAAAGGAAAGCAGATGACAGCACACAGGTATGAGCTTACTTGGGACCTTAAAACAGGGGCTCTGGTTTCTAATCCATGCTGAAGACAGTGCTGCTGTACTTTCATTGCTTGTTACTTGCTTTAATGAGAGTAAAGTAGGTAAGGGTATCCCTACTTATCTGACAGTCACGTGGCTCTGGCAAAACAGACATGAGAAGGGTTAAGGATGCAGGGTCACAGTGCATCTCCTTGGATACTAATAACATTTTGGCTAAGGCAACACAGAACTCGGAACAAGATTTCTTAGAGGTTGCACTTATATTCAGCCTCTAAGCAAACTTTGGCTATGGCACTAGTACTACTTGGTACTTTAAGTAAGTCTACAGTAGCCCGTGGACAAGTGCTGTGTCAAGTGGGACCATGAGGACAAGACCACAGGATATCCTAATCACCAGGCCCGTGATCAGAAATCACCTGTATAGTATGTGTCAATCTGCTTTTAAAAACGTACTTTAACACGACATTTTTCATTATGAATAACTTTTCTCTCATTTTCACCAGTTATGTAAAAAGAAGCTAATACAAATCATTTAACATAACCTTCCCACTGTAGCTACATGTGTTTTATCTTAGGATTTGCCTCAAATTTACAGTCCATTGATAAAAACGGCAACTTCACTGAGTAACGGTCCACAATACTTTTCTTCGGCCCTTGTGATCTTTATAAGGAAGAAATCTTCTACCCTGTTGACTTCAAGCTAAGGAAGTAAGTCTTACTTTAAATTTATTGGACTGTGAAGCATCTCCTCTGTGCTGACTAGTAAAGGTGAGATTCATCCCATCTAAATTTAGTCAGATGAAAACTGAGCACCTAGTTTCACCTAGACAGGTGGGATGAACTGCCATCTAGAGGTGTCCCTGCTCCCTTTCCCTTCACTGAAAACAGAACTACAAAACCTGCTTAGATATATGCCTAACTGATAAATAGCTAAAATTGGGCAAGATAACACCCCCACACACACACTCCCCCCTCATGCTATCTATAAAGACCCCTTGCTTTGGGATTTTTTTGCAAAGCTTCTGCAGGTGTTTCTGTATTATTAGATTTGTATCCTTACTCAGCTACTGCTTCTCAGCGTAAAGTATCCTGTTCACTGTATGCTGCAATGGACTGACAAGAATGTCTATGCAAAACATTAAAATACCCTGATTATGGACAAATGCTACACAGGAATGGCCCTTCCCTTTGCCCACTTTGATTCTTTAACCTGTAAGTTCATCCTTAGGCACAAACTATGAGTTCACTAACTAGCTAACTGTAAAGGAACTATGCTCTATTTACAATTCAAACGCTGGGCACATACTAGGACTTACGAGGGGGGTTTACAGTCTCATTCTTGAGAAACCACCTTGTGACCTTTTTAAGAAAACTTAATGCCAAGACTGGTGTACCAAGTTAACACTACGAAGCAGAAAGTTCTAAGTAATCTGTTCTCTAAGAGTCATTTCACAACACCTTTCCACTGAACCAGCCCAGAATCTTGTTCATCTTCCTCATGGAAACCGTTCTATACAGCAGTGTTGCTCTACACCACTGACTCGGCTTTCTTGTTAATTTAAGGAACAGCTCAAATCTATACAGACACCATTCCTTTACTCTGTTTTGCAAGATTTCCCATAGATTTCCTTAGAAATTAAAGTTTCTTGTTATGCTGGGGTTAAGGTGCAGTGGGAAGGGTGTGGGCAAAGGGGGAAGGGAGATGACATTTTAAAATGCTTTATAAAACACCAGATGTTGCAGAACCAACGGAGTGGAACAATGTATTTGCAATTATCAAAAGAAGAGAGTTGTTTGTCCGCATTTTTAAAAACTCATGGGATACTTTTAAGTCACTTAGTTGTGGTCTTTCTGTGTGTGAAGAACATAGCAAACGCCCTTATAGATTTGATATTTAAATGACATGCACGACAAGGGAACCGCTTGATGTGGTTCAGCATTTGCTCTTGTTAAACTCTCTACTATGCTGTAAACATTCCAGCTGTGTGAATAATATAAAAACTATGCAAAAGCATTTTGCCCTTCTTAGTGTATCTTTCTTGAGCGTGTTTGAGTTCTAGAAAGTTGACATGGGCATATTACAAGGCAATGCTGGAAACATACTACTGTATAGTTCCAATAACAGATGCAGGCAGCTGACAAGAAGATCCTACTTCCTAACTTGCGCTTACAGCTTCAGCTTCAAAAAACCTTTTAGCTGGAAGCTTAAGAGCTATGTAGATTTTCTATTCCATAGCTATGTGCACGATAATTTCTGTAATTTTTTTATCAATGGCAGAAGAAAATATTTTAACACCTAAGCATCCCCTCCTTCTAATCACTAAAGAAAAGACCACATTCACTTAAAATCAATCTGTTCTTGCACACTTAAAGACCTGTTGCATATATTTGATGGAACCTGACAGATATTTTTGTTTGGAAACAATTCTGCTTGCACATTGCGTCACTTCTGTATTGCTCTAGAAATGTTCTGTGGAGGCTAGGAGACAGAGTCAGAAATCCTGAGCTCTGTGTTCGCTCTGCCATTAACCGACTGCACTCCTTTAGACAAGCCATTTAATCTCTCCGTGCCTTGGTTTTCCCATCTGTAAAAGGCAGCAGTTATAAATATTCAGCTGTCTGACAGAGGTGTTGTGAATGCCAAAATATAGTACAACTCTGAGAAGTGACTATGCAAAAAGGCATCTTCTGACTCAAAGAGCCTCTCCCTTAGTGAAATCCACACGTGAATTCACATGGCCTTTACACCACACAAGCCCCATTTTGAGCACTTAAGGAGAACATTGCTATACAGTGGGCTTGTGTAGTGTGATGGATTTCATTCCCCAGAAGATACTTAGCCACATGTGCTGACTTCAGTGGCAAAAAAATATATTTTTATTGATTTTTCTCCCGATAGTCATGCAGAACGTAGCTGAGATTGACGCAGCTGCAGATTCCATTCCACCCTGTACTCCTTCGATACAATCATTTACTGTTCTTTCACATAGTGCAGCAACAGTGAGGCAACACTATTGAAAGTGTTGGAACTGCCTACAAATCTCCAAGGGAAAGAATCTGAAGGCAGAGGGATAAAATGAGCCTTGAAGCAAATTGGACTGCACAGGTGTAAATAACTTGGTCAGCAGAATCTGTATAACTAGTCATGATGAGTACATTGGGAAGAATCCAGGCAGCTCTCAGAGAAAAGACTCAGTTTGCAAGGAAAAGCTTATTTTTAGTTGCAAGCAACAATGACTTGATCATGAGTTACTGAGGACAACTAACATGGAAGGTTTCAACACCATTTCTGCAGCAGCTTTTCAAAAATCTTTAATGTATTACTACTTGAGAAGTACTGTAAAACCCTGAGATGAAAGACAATGCAGAAAGTATTATAATGCCTCTCCTTTGGGTTTTTTGGTCATTTACAGGAAAACAAATCTTTGCTTCTTAAGAATTCATCTGCTCCTTATATTCCCATTGTTTGTGTTTATGACATAATCATTTCCACAGCAACTAATTAGGAGAAATCAAGAATTATGGCCTGAGATGAGGCCTGTAAGGAGCAAATGAAATCATACAAAACACATATGAGATTTTTTAGTGGAATCTTCTATCTAGCTAAAAAAATGAAATGGGGAAGCCACACTATACTATGCATGTAAATTTGTTTAAACTGAAGAGTGAATTTTCACCTCAGACAAGGCTGTATCTTTCATTCACTGGCCCATTTTATTCTTGCACATGTAGTGCATGTTTAAGAAATAGGAATGGCTGGATCAAGTCAGATCAAAAGTCCATGCAGTTCAGCGGCCAACGGAAGAATGTCTGGTTGTAGAGAGAACTAATATGTGAAGATACTTTTCCAGCATACTCTCACAGTAATTTTCAGCCAGGGACTCCCACCTGGAACCTCTTCAATGCAAGAGAATCAATCTTACTTCATGTAACACCCCCACAGGAAAGCATGCTAGAGCATTCCTTTGCTGACTCTCCTGGTGGCTTGGGATAAAGTGAGAGGAAGAGGTCCATTAGTCCCTAATGTTCTTTGGCATGCTTTATTAGTCTTTGGCTATTATTATAGAAAACTGTTAAACATCAAAATTATAAGTGTCTGAGCAAGATTTAAATTAAAGCTATTAATCCTGTGGTTGGGCAGAACAGGGCAGAGTGCAGGCTGGAAGGAGCAGTCAGGCAACTACCATCAGTATCAGTTCAGTTGCATCTAAGGATGTTTGTCATGGCAATTTTGGCCATCCAGTGGCCCACCCACCCTTTTAGCAAAAGGTCAGGGAGGGACAATGACATACATCAATAAGGTGAAATTGGGACTAATAAAATTCTGCTTTGCCACGTTCTCTTAAAACCATTTTGGCTCCCCTCATAACAAATCAGTACTTTCCCCCAGAGCTGCTAAGCAGCACTGCTCATAGTCTCTGAGTCATAGAGACTTTGTCTCCTATACTGCTTTGTGTCTTTAACAAGCTTCAAGATGCTCACAGATAAGAGGATTGCTAAGATCGATCAAAGAAGAATTCTTCTTTCTCAAAGCGACAACTTGAATAACCAGTAAGGAAGATGGGGCACAGGGGATTAAGGAGGGAATAAACCACCTTCTAAGGATAATTAGTTTGCAACACACTACTTCCTTCTTCGTCCTGTCACCAGTACTCTCCTTTGAGACAGGGACCATGGGGAGCGAAACAAAGAGGTCAGCAATGCCAACTGGCCTCCATGTTATGGCAATTCAAGGAATGATCTTTTTTTTCCTCGTTAGATGTGCTGAACACACACAGCAAAAGGAAAGGGCATAATAAAATGGAAAGAGGCTCCTTGCCATTTATTATGTAGTGTTTGGCCCTTAGAATGAGAAGGGTGAACATCATTGAGAGAGATAAAACTTTATTGTACAGGCTCCATTTCTGAGGTTAAAGGGAGTCTTTATTAAAGCGAATTCAAAGTTTTGCCTACTCACTATAAACATTTCAAGGATACACTGTGTCAAACAGCTCCGTATGTTAAATACAATATATGACAGCGATGTTTTCCATAGTTTATCATCAATAGAACTGGAAGTGTAATAGCAATGGGTTTTAACTTTCCGAGCAGACAAAGTCATTTTGATAATGGTGGCCACCAGAGACAGGAAGAAGTCTAAACAATCTTGATCTTTGGGGTTAGTTGGAATTCAGATGAATGTAGAGGGACCACACATGTTCTCTTGGGAGAAGGGTGCTGGCAGCCTTGTGTAACACACAGTCCTTTTTTGGCTCACGCACAAAGGAACAGGAGAATCAGCTCTAAGAAAGTCACACTTCTGGACAGATGCAAGTCATTGCAACTGTGTGTACCATATGTGGGAAATGGTAAGGAAGGGACTGAATACAAAAAGCGAAAGAGGGAAAGTGACAGAGCCCTGGAAAGTGGGGTCCTCTTGAAGCAGCAAGGGACTTTAAAAACCACACACCATGCCAAATCAGCTCAGGGAACTTTCCCTGCTGCCAGCTGAACCTCAGGGAGATGAAACAAAGAAAGAAAAATTAACAAAAGGGCATTAACAATAAAAGGACAGGAGTCAGCGTAAGATCCAGCGAAATGAAGCCTTTTGTATGTCAGCCTGCTCTTGTTAACCTAACTTGAACTCCCCGCACGATTTCTTTGGGTCAGGAAATGGAGCGATTACAAGCAAAGAGCTACTGCGCCACACTAGGTAAGCAGTTTTCCTCTCTGCAGCGATGCTCCACAGGGTGGGAAATGGGAGCCTGGTTCTGAAAAGCGCACCAAAGTGTTTCACGTCCATGTTCAGATTTACCATTGTGAAAGTTGCCTGCTAACCAATTAACAAGTGGAGTGGTTTACTCTGCTACTAAAACAGACAGAGATATAGATAACACATTCCTGTTACAACGTGCCAAATCCTCAGACGTAACCAACAGGCTTAGATTCACCCATTTGGGCTACAGCAAGCCTTTGCCAACTCATACCTACCTAAATCAGTCAGGTTCATGGAGAAAAAAAGCCCACCCGTAACTGACTTAGCCTTGCTAGCAAAAGTAGATGCAGTTAAGCTATGAAATAAAATTCTACCTTTTTCTTGGGGAAATACTGTATGAACTGCAGCAACAAAACCCATAAACTGTGTTTCTCTGGGAGGATTTGCCAATACAGTTTAGCCAGGAAATACTCTGCAGTGTTAATAAACTTAGGAATCACCATAAGATATTGCACTGACAATGTTAATGGAAAGTGGAAAAGAAGAAGTTGAGTCCTACTTATTGGTTGGCGTTTTGTCACTAACTTTAGCTGGGGTAGGTTTCACCCATAAATCCACAATCAATACAGTAACTTTTATGATATAGGTAGTTAGACAGAGATATTCAGAACTACACATACACAATTGCACATGAAAAAAATGACTGTATTTTGTAGTCTCCATTCTACATATACATGGACCTAACATAAGTACAATGCTTAATATGCAATTCTGGCTACTTATTTTGTGATTTATTTCATACAGGCCTCTAGAGATTTTTATTTTTAATCATAAAACCAACACTGTATTTAAGGAGATCGAAGAAGATCCTGGAAATGAGTTTCACAATTGCTTAAGAACCCCATTGTGAACTAAGGTTTCCATTTCATCCCTCTGTGATATACCAGCACGATGCAACACTTCTCCCAGTGAAATCAATATTATCTTTGTCACTGAATGCCACACTTGGTTTAGTGTACTGTCATCTAGAAGCTAGTTGATCCATCTCACATCACAGATTACCTCAAACTTCTCAGATCTTGCCAAAAAAAAAAAAAAA
>VYXH01004766.1:39574-77535 GCA_013397275.1 Burhinus bistriatus
AAAAAAAGACGTGAAACATATTGAAATAATAAAAATATCAGTTTGGAAAGGATTGTTAACAATCGAATGAAAGGTTAACAATGGTTTGAAAACAGCTGAAGTCTTCAAAAATTTCAACACAGTATCCTGGCAAACCAAAATATCATTAAACTTGCCTTAAAAAAAAAGAAACCTCTAACATCAAACAGTACTAGGCATTTATCTTCAGAGCAGTGCATTACAGGTGACCTCTATAGATTGGAAATAGGATTACATCAACAAACCTTTCGCTTTAAAGTGGTGGACGGTGTGAGATGAAAGAGTGCTCTGCCTAACATTTTGCAGTGCTACTGGCTCAGGTTTAAAGGAAGTATGCACCCAGGTATTCCCTGTCACATTCTAATCTGCAATACTGACATGGATGTGAAAAGCAAAAGCCTTTGAAAATGATACTTTCATATGATAAAAAAACCTAGAGAACTGTGCACAAATGGGTGTGAGAAATGTGAGGGGGAATACAGATAAGGAGATAAAGAGGAACCTTTGCAATGAACATGGCCAGATACTTATGCCCTCAGCAATAACTCGTGTCTGTAGCACTGTGGATTAGCATCAGATAAAGTGATATTAGAGTTTGAGGTTTAAGCTTAATACCCGCATTTGGTGTCTCCTTGTTTCTGTAAAGGTTTCAAATACGCAGCTTTTTTTTCACAGCAAAGCATAGAGTTATTTTCCTGCATTTGACAAACAAAATAACTATGTATTGAAAGATTTAGCAAACAAAAAATAATAAAAAAAATTAAAAGCACCTTTGGTCCTGGTATTCTCTTCCAGGACTTGGATAGTCTCCTGAGCATGCTGAGTTGGCTTGCACAGCCCCTGTTTACTGAAGTCAGAAATTCCCATTTACTTCGTATTCAGTTTTTTTGTTCCACCACGAAAAATGTAGGAACTGCCGCCCAACTGTGCTATATCTTGAGGACTGTATTATAATAATTCACATCGGATACAAAGGCTGCCATACAAAACTGATGCTGAGGGTTTAGGGTCCTCTAAATCCCTGAGAGGACTCTGTCAACTTCCCAGCACTGCTTTTTAAGGGATTGATGCTTTCCCTGAGGAAGCATTCCGATTTGATAGACCTGAGCTGTTCTACAGTGTCTAACAGGGACTCAATCATGTCATATGTTGTAGTACACTTGAAACACTCACATAACCCTACTTCAACAAAGTATTATTTTGGAAATAGATAGAAATCATGACAGGAGAATCTTGAGCCACCAGGCTTCAGGTACTGACTTAGCACTGTAAAGGTTAAGTAGGCATATTGAAGAAAGTCTGAGCACTAAATTAACCAGTCAAGCATTTGGATAATTAAATACAATCCAAATAAGTTGTTTTACTCCCTGCAGCTAAACTACAGTTCCCCAGCACTGACATACAGTATGCCATCAATCTCATTGCCCCAAAGAGTGACTGTGACAAAATGATCCACCATTTTCTTCCAGCACTATATAACAGTGGTATAGAATGGGTTAAATATAGACTCATACCATCATCATATGTGCCTTACTCAGTGATACAAAAAAAGAAAAAAAAGGTTCATAACACTATTCTACAACACTGACCAATATTTTCAAGGCTTTACAACGCCCCCTTAGCTCTGGGTTTGGTGGTACATTGACTGCAAGTCAGTTGCTAGTTCTGTATAAAGACGGATATAACCCTCTGTTGCCAGACACTTTCTTAATTCCTCATAATTTGAGTTTTGCTGGAAGAGATTTCAAATCTGACCACAACAGTTAACGAAAAAAACTTGCACTCCAGTATAAAATATACAAATCAGAAAATATATACAAGTAACAAAAACAGTCTCAGTACTACTTGATGAGAGGTATTTGTTTTCCCCTCCAACATTCCAGTAATGTAAAACCAGTGTGTAAGGTAGAAAATCATTTTTCAATTTCAGGAAACATCATTACTAGCTGCCAAAAGTCTATCCATATAATAAGAACTATTTGCTAAAGCTGAACACCTGCAGTTTTATAGAAGGCCTCCGAGGACAGCTGTAAGTAAGTATATTTCAGTCTACTGATACAGCAGCCAATCAAAACCTGAAGGTTTTGTCCCAGAAAACAACACATTTTGATAGCTAGGGCTACATGTGTGTATACAGATGTTTATTTAGATAGGTAGATAAACAGACAGATAGACAGACAGATTGATCTGCTGAACATGATATAATGCCCTGTATGCAAAAGCCAAGGCTAATGAAGGAGGTCTTCGTCTAGTCCTAAAAGTACAGTTTCCTGCTCCCAAAATTCTCTTGGAAGCAGTCCAGAGTGCTGGAAGTTTGCATCGTAGCAAACTGTCACACAAATATGTGTGTATTAGTTGCCTTCCCAAATACAAGGCAATTGTTTTGAACAGTTCATAAAAAATGAACAGTACAAATGAAACATCTTCCTCATAATATATATAAACAGTACCTCCACCCCACTAACTCTGCTGGCTTCCACAGTTGGAAGTGCCACCATCATTTCAGGTACTAAAAAGATGTCCTTTTTACAATACGGTAAGTGACTTCATTAGCACAGTTTTGCTCTTGTTATTTAGTTAACAGCCAAGTTGTTACTATAAAGGTTATGCTTCTTTAGGGGAAGTTTGCCTACAAAATATTCAGTCCCTTCTGTTTAAATGTCCACGCACACTTATGAACTACCAAACCGCTCTTAATTAAGCTCACATGGATGAGGTGACTATGAAAGAGCATAACCTGAGTTTAAATACGGAGAAGCAGCAAGAAGTAGGACTCCTGTCTCACCACAATAGTGATAAAAAAGTATTTCCCACATCTGCTGCCATCTTCCTCAGCTGGTGCGGGTTCTGCCTCAGATCTCGGTCAGCTTTAACCACTGCATGACAAGTGTTTTGTACGTACACGGTATGTTTGCCTCAAGCAACCAACCCACAAATGACCAGCATTTTCGGAATTGTTACAATAGAGATAAACAGGCATTCAAATAAAGAAAACACTTCTTTCCCCTTAAATTTTCATCCTGCTGTTTGGAGATGAGCTGAAACGACAGATGCTGCTTAACCTGGGGTTCTGCTTCTCGCCTCCTCCACAGGCGGAGGTCATGAGCGCAGACATGTGCAATGCAGAACTTTTTTTTCCCCTTGTTCACTCAGCAGAGAAAGCAAACTATCTTCGAAAACACGTTTCTGAGAACAGCTGGTTTTGCCAACTGCCAACAAGGCTCCATGTCACACAAAATGCATGTAGCATGAATTTCAGAGAAAGCGGCGTTCAGCCTCTAGTAATCCACTACGTAGAATCTCCTGCAAAGAGAAGGATCTGGAAGGCACATACGTGCACACCCAAAAGAGTTTGAGATGGAAATAAATAAAAAAGCCAAAGTATGAAACACTCAGTGATTTCAACAGGTGTTTACAAAGTCAGAGCTAACATGCATTCCTGAATTAAAACCAGAAATTCTTTCCAACGTACCTCTATGTAAACGAGACCAGCTCAGCTCTTATCTCAAGGTAAGAAGAATGCACCATCTCCCAAACTTAAAGGCTGAAATGAATGCTGTTAACTGCCCTGAAAAAACTCAAATGTATTCCCTTGTTGGCTGGGAAGTTAAAAATTCAGCCATTATGTTATCTCAAGCAGTTCTCCACAGGGTCACTACACATTTTGTACGTAATGGAAAGATGTGAATGTGGAAACGGTTTCAAGAAAAGTTTCAATAACTGCATACTCTGACAGAACCTCCATCTATGCTGGGACTTGTGTCCCTCTCAGCCGTAAGTACAACCAAATGAGAGCAGATCAATGGTTCTCCAGAAGAGCCACTGTAAAACTGATTTGAACCACAAGCTTCTCTTCCTATCAGAAAGACTGGCTACCCTTTTTTACAAAAAGGGGTTATGCCAGATAAGCTAACCTGCTTCCTCAAGTCAGGTCCAACCCATATTGAAAAGGAAGATCTAAAAGCAATGGAGAAACTTGAAAAGAACACCCATTGAAATAATATATATTCTTTTTTCACTCAGTATGGGCCAAAAACTGCATGCTTATCTACAATATCAAATGATGTAAAATCACACAACCTGAATTTCAGAATAATTGTTCTGGGTGACTAATTTCCTGAGGCCAGATCTCATCCTTGGTATTCAGAGAAGCCCAAATTCTACACCAAATATGTGGAGATACAACAACAACAGAACACAGGACAAATCATGCAGTTTGCGTAAAAAGAACATACTGGCTCCTGTTTTGGTTTGGAGTGAGTTTGGGTTTTTTTAATTCTGTTTCCAGTGTGGTCTATGAAGACTGTTGCTCCCTCTTCATTCTGTTGGAATGTGACGCACATCTCTTATCCTGTGTCCTAAACTCCATCAATAAATGCATTTAATTAGGACTATGAGAAAGATCCACAGCATTTAACAGAAACTATGTCTGTACTAAACAGGAATGCTGTCTGTGGTACCTGTAAATATTTATATTACCTACATTATCAGTCACATCAGAACCCCACTGTACAGCTCTGCAAACAGAAAAAGGACAACATCCAAAGAAATAGAAATGGTCATTGCTGGACATTTTTTCTACTTTTTTATTTCAAGTAAGGAAATCTAATAACTATACCCCTACTATACAGTGTTACACATTGCTTAAAAAATAGGTTTGTAAACCTACAGAAAAGACACAGCTTTCCGCAACAACCCATAGTACTTTTTACCCTTTAATTGTAAATTGGAAATATATATGGCTCACAAGCATTCATTAATTCTGTTTCTGCTGACCATTTGTTTTCTCCAGCAAAAGTAATAACCTATTTCTTGGGTCTAGGTTCAGTAAGAGCTCAGTATGATGTTATTATGAATAGAGTTAGAAAGAAAGCCCTTTAGACTGTGCACAGGCAAAAGTTGACTGTTACAGAGGCACCTCTGTGTAATGGGTTAAGTTTAACAAATTATTCTTAATTATAAAAAATGTTAAAAACCAATTATTAATGAAATATTTAATTCCATGGTTTGATCACAGCAAAAGCAGGAAATTCAGAGTTGACATTCCCACAGCAACTTTAACTCTATCCCATTGTGTATATTCATTTCAACTGAGTCTTTCTTTCTATGACCTCATAACACATGTGAAATGAAGGAAGGTGCGAGGAAAAAATCCTAAAATTCATATAAATCAGAAGTATGTTGTTAAGTTCCATTATTGTAGCAGTAGCATTTGAGTGGAGATAGCATTCTCAATAAAAAATACACACGTTGACTAGTTCATGCATTTATTGAATGTTATTGCCTGTGAATGCATGTTATATAAACACTTCTGGTTGCTCACCTTTCACATTAGGATGGTTACTTTATCCAAGCCTGGATACAAGAAACCTGGAATCTGAAAGGGTCGGTTAGATATGGGGCTCTAGACAAATATTATTAAACTGCATCCAAAGTTGGCTCCTGGAGGAGTACAATCATTTCTGTTCCATCCCAAAACTAATAATCTGCCAACCCCAATCTGGTTCCATGAATACATAGTCCAAATGTTCCTGCAGTGTTTCCCCAGAACCAGAGGACAAAGAAATTTGGTACAACTGCTCTCCTGTGCTTCTACACAGCATCAGGACAGGTTCATCTCAGCTTATGAGCTCTGGCTCTGCTGCATATGGACCTGCCCGGCACCCACTTCCCCTTGCTCTGGATTTCATGTTAGACTGGATGCAGAGTCATGCAGACACATAACTATCACAGACTTGATATGTACATCCTAATAAGAGTATTTGCTGTATTGAAGGCAAATGTGTTGCAGAGCCTCCTCTGAGATTTTTCAGGAACTGGCCCAAGTCCAACAAATCCACTGCTGTTCTGAACCTCACAAGTCACCATTTTGTATTAATCATCAGACACGAACGGGTTTCGTGTATTTGCTGCCCAAACTGTCCTGTGCTGAGGGACACTACAAGGTCTCTGCATTTTACTTCTAACGGTACATGACAACACTTGGTACTTTCTGAAACTTCAGTGCAAGTACTTCCACACCTGTATTTAGGCAAACATTTTCATATGGTGCTGGAAGGAGGGGTAAGTATCTAGAGTTCAAGTTTAAAAACACAGTAGATAAAAACAGTGAAAAGCATATCTAAGGGAAACACTTTCGGCTACAGAATACTGGGTATTTCACACCTGAAAACTCAAAATGGCATCTCACAGCACTTCATAAAGCAAATCAGGCACAGGTTGCAGATATGCAGAAATAAAATTCAGCAAACCTAACCACCAAGGAGGGAAGGCAATACCAGTGACTTTGCACCTTGCTATGCAGGCAGGGGAGGGAAGTGATCTGGGGTCTAGGGGTAACTAAGAGAAATCTCAGGGCTCTAGGGTCAGTGAAGACTGCTGCTCTTCAGAGTGGAAAAGTTTGAGAAATTAATGAATACCAGCACGGCTTTGGCAGGAGACGAAACAGCTAAGAGGAGATGCATACCTCCTAAGCATGGTCTGGCAATTATTAAGAGAGAAGATAAATATTGCATTAAGTTTTGGAGATTTTTTACTGGAATGGTGCATCACAGAATCACAGAGGTTGGAAGGGACCTCTGGAGCCCATCTAGCCCAACCCCCCTGCCAGAGCAGGGGCACCTAGAGCAGGTTGCACAGGATGGCATCCAGGCAGCTTTTGAATGTCTCCAGAGTTGGAGCCTCCACCACCTCTCTTCTGGGCAGCCTGTTCCAGTGCTCTGCCACCCTCAAAGGAAAGAAGTTCCTCCTCATGTTTAGATGGAACTTCCTATGGTCAAGTTTGTGCCTGTTACCTCTTGTCCTATCACTGGGCACCACAGAAAAAAAGACTGGTGCCATCCTCCTGGCACCCTCCCTTTACGTATTTATAAGCATTGATGAGATCCCCTCTCAGTCTTCTCCAGACTAAAAACACCCAAGTCCCTCAGCCTTTCCTCATAAGAAAGATGTTCCAGCCACCTGATCATATTTGTAGCCCGCTGCTGTACCCTCTCCAGCAGTTCCCTGTCCTTCTTGAACCGCAGAGCCCAGAACTGGACACAGTACTACAGGTGCGGCCTCACCAGGGCAGAGTAGAGGGGGAGGATCACCTCCTGCGACCTGCTTGCCACACACCTCTTGATGCACCCCAGGATGCCATTGGCCTTCTTGGCCACAAGGGCACATTACTGGCTCATGGTCATCCTGTTGTCCACCAGGTCTCCCAGGTCCCTTTCCACCGAGCTGCTTTTCAGCAGGTCAGCCCCTAACCTGTACTGCTGCATGGGGTGATTCCTCCCCAGGTGCAGTACCCTACACTTGCCTTTGTTGAACTTCATTAGGTTTCTCTCTGCTCAACTCTCCAGCCTGCCCAGGTCACGCTAAATGGCAGCACAGCCATGTGGCGTCTCAGCCACCCCTCCCAGTTTTGTGTCATCAGCAAACTAGCTAATGGTGCACTCTATCCCTTCATCCAGGTCATGGATGAATATGTGGAACAGAACTGGACCCAGTACTGACCCCTGGGGAACACCACTTGTCACAGACCTTTGCAGGTGCCTAGAAACTAAATGCCATTTCTCTGAGAAAGTCAAGACGTCAGTCAAACCCAATCTTTTCAACTGGAAAACAGCACCTAAACTAAGATATATTCTACCTATGGAAACGTAAAGAGAGACTTTTAGAGTGAAAATTCTGATGCCACCCTGCACAGCGCTCTCTAGAATCTGCAGTACTGAGCCTCTGTTTTGCAGACTAAACGAGGAAGCTGTTTTTCACCAAACAGTGCTATGAGCAAGAACATCCAGTCATGAACTATTTGTATTTCTTAAACCAAGTAAATTTTTAAAACAACATATGGCAGGTGGTGTACCATGAAAAAAAAAAATCACACAATGAGAAGCATGTGAAAAATGTGCTACTTGCAATTACTTTTGGTCACTGAGAACTAGATACTGTATTTTTCTTGAACTAAGTATGGATCTTCCCTCAGTGATGGTGGAAGTTCATCGAATAGATGGAAGCTGTACGTAGCCTAAAATTGTTGCAATGTTGCCATTTCCATTCTCTTTCAAACTGAAATACAGTTTACAAAGAACACAGAGGCCACATATATATGTTTTCATTCACCTCTGCAGTTCAGCATAGCTTATTGCCTTGCTCATCTGCAAAAACGCTAGTTGTTTCTGACTGCTGTTAAACGGATTGGTATCATTTTGCTTATAAATATCTAAAGGGCGGGTTGGAGGAGGATGGAGGCAGACTCTTTTCAGTGGTTCCCAGTGACAGGACGAAGGGGCAACGGGCACAAGTTGGAACACAGGAAGTTCCATTCAAACATAAGGAAAAACTTCTTTACGGTGAGGGTGACAGAGCACTGGAACAGGCTGCCCAGGGAGGTTGTGGAGTCCCCTTCTCTGGAGATTTTCAAGACCCGCCTGGATGCAGTCCTGAGTAATGTGCTCTAGGCATTCCTGCGTCAGCAGGGGAGTTGGACTAGATGATCTCTAGAGGTCCCTTCCAACTCTGAAAATTCCCTGATTCCGTGATCATACAGGTACTACAGGGAGATAATAATCTCTTGCCACAGGGAGCTTGCAATAGGCAACTACACAGTGGTTTAGACGGCCACTGCTTAGAAATTTTGATTCAGTTGCTCTGTTGTCCTGCTTCTTAAACAATCTGAAGATTACAGGAAAAGCATGGTTTGGGAAACGGTTAGGATTAGGGTAAACAGAGAATAAAATCTGATTTAAGACTACTGAAAGCAGGTGAAAGATTCCCACAAAGTTTAATGGCCTTAACAATGTGCTGACGTATAATATAGAAATTAGCTATACTGGTTATCATGCTGTTGAAGCCATGCTGCTTTTTCCTGATATCTAAGGAAGTTTAGCTATCTCTGCTTTGCATCACAGCAGCAGTGTGGATACAGGCTATTGCTACTCAAGAAGGCAAGTATAGATGTGGAAGATGATATGAGGCGTGGAAGAAGGATGGATGGTAACAAAACTGAAGAAAAAGGATAACATGTTCATGTAGCTAAGAGGTAAACAGGTCTCACATAAAATATATTTATATCACCTGTTTTCTATTTCTTCCAGAATTTTATTGAAATCTGAGAAGAGGTGATTCCTGAAACTATTACAGGAATTGTAAGAAAAAAGCGTGAATCATAAAAAAGTGACTAATTTCTGTATCTATTCCAGTTACCACCAGGTTTTACTTTTTTTTTTTTAAGTTATCAAATGTTGTACCGATATCTATATAACACCCTGGAAGCAAGAAGCAATATGACATCTATAGGTGAAGCATCCAGCATGCAGAATTGGTCCTCCTAACGATTCAAGATAACCATAACCATTTACCAACACAGAAAACTATTTCAAGCTGAAAGGAAAAGGATTCTATTTGCTCTGTTTCTTTCAGATGCAAAAAAAGATGATTTTAAAATGGTTTCCTCTTTCACATGATAGGAATTTAACACAGACTACGCAGGCACTGGCTGTGCAAACACACATCATTTTTAAGCGGTGCAAATGTATAGGCACAGAAGTTATGTCATCTTTTCTGTTTGGAAAGGCAGCCAGCACAACATGAACCTCACCAGAATTTAACAGCTAACAATTACATATAAAAGAATATTTTACATAAGTGATAAAAACAAGCATAATAAAAGTTGCTAATAATGGCATATAAATGTTTTTTGGTAAAACCAGAAAGTTATTGAAGCACTTACTGTACCTATAGCACAGAAATTTAAGCCTTTATTCAGCATTTCTTTACAGAATTAGTACAAGTGAATAATGACCTCAGGCTGGCCCAGAGGAAACAAACAAACATTAAATCAGTTCATTTGAATTCTGTAAAAACTGCCATAATGGGATATGTAAATGTTGTGAAAGTTTAGGAAAATGGTGGACTTTTCAGATGTCTGCAGGATAAGGAACAGCCAGATAGAATTATTGGGACTCATGTCACCAGAACTGACAATGAGCGACGAAGACATTTGGCTTTTATCTTTCCATTCCAATAAAAATGTTTGGAATTGGTTTCCAAAATGCTAAATAACACCCAGCAGAATACTAACAGTTCATATAAGAGCATTTCTATGTGACATCTCTGGCCACATTCATTCTGTATTCCTATATGTTGAAGTGATTTTAATTACTGTCCTGTAAAAACTAGTGCAACATATATTAAAATAACACCTTTTAACAGAGATCATAATCAAAAAAACTTATGAAGCTGGCTAGAAAATTCCTCCTAGAAAACAGTACGTACAAAAGCAGTACCAACAGAATTCAATGCATAAATAAATAGATTTAGAGTTTGAAAACTAACTCAAAGATACAGCAGGAAATTAACTTGCATAATAACCTTTGTATAGCAACAGTGTCAGAAACTAAAGATGTGTAGCTGAATGTCATAATACAATTTGCAGCAGATATATTTGTGCAATGCTCCAATGTCCTTATTATGTCCACAGTATCACTATACTTGGCTGTGCACAAGTGAAAAGAACATAATCCCTGTTCTAGTAGAGTCAAAGCCTAAAGGCAGACAAAAGGGAATACTGTACACTACTTTTCCAGCCTTTCTAATGGGAAAGCCCATATCCTAGAAATACCCAATTACAGTATCAAAGAAAAGTTAGAATCTATGAACTACTTAATACAATGTTAACACAGAAGGTCTAGGTACTTATGAAAAGCATTAGAAACTCCTTAATAACTACAAATGTTCAGAAAGATTTAGGACTTTCTATCTTCAAAAAATTGAAAGGCTTCTTCGGTTCAGTAATGACACTTAGCGTATGCAGAAGCATTAATGCAAAACTGACTCAAAGTAAACTGCTTATGTCATTTTAGTACTAGTTTCTAGTGGTATCTTAGCGTACCTTATATCCAAGCCTTGACCCAAATCAGACTTACTTGTAAGCAATGTAAAGGAAAAACATAATTTGTGAAAAGAATGGAGAACGCTTACTGTCCTTGCTCTGGCATTCAGTGTTCTTAACAGGAAAAAGAAATAACTGGTTTTCCTGTCACTGGTGGACTCTGCTGCACAAGCGCACAACAATTTTCTAAGAGTGTGCGCCCTACCTTTCTAGAATTTATTAGATTTCTGTGTTACAAACCAGTGATCACAGGTCTGCCTCACCCTCAAACTATATGATTTTTAATAGTTATTTAAGCACTGTGGTAACTCAAAATACACATCATCTGCCTAGCCCAGAGATGGGAATCAAATGAAAAAATCCACTCTAGTTCTTGCTTTTTTCAAAAGGCACTTAACAAGAATGCTAGTGTTGCAGCATGAAATAAATTGTGAGGATATAGATTTATTTTTTTTTTTACAAAAAAAACCCCAAAACACGCAGATGTAGGAATGAAATGCAGAGTGTTAGCAGAAGGGGAAAATTATGAAAAAATAGCAAATGTATTCAGCAAATGAAGACTACTGAAGAAAAGGAGGCTAACCATGGTATGGAAGTTATGTTTGCATACATATTAACAATTTCAAGTGACTAGTTAGAGCTCAATTATGTGTTAGGCTTGGCAGAAGTACAAGCAAAAGAAAGTAGGACTATATATATGTGTCATCCGTATATGCTCCTCAGACACTACAGTTTAACATCTGAAATTTCTTAATATTATTACTTTAATATGAAAATGGAAAATGTACTTCAGCTCTTTCATTCAGTCCATTTTCTAAATATTCACTCACTCACAATATTTCAGTCAGCTATGGCTAGAATGAAGGTGAGGCAAACTAGGTTCTGGGATGCACTCAAAATACAATGAAATAATTTGAAACACGGACATGCACTTTTCTAAGTGTTTTGTACAATTCTGGGCCTCCATGATCGTATCCATCTTCACCAACTCAGAATATGGTCTGTTGCATCTACTGCTTGTCAAATACTCATAGGGAAGAGGTTGTTGTGCTATCTAAAATACTATAATCTAAGTGCAGAACGTGCAAAATAGTAAGCTTCATAAAAGATTCTGCCAAAGGCTTCACTGGTAGCACACCACTTTCAGGCACCCTGGTGGGCATATGTTATTGAGGATCCCACTTACAGCTGGATGATGAGACCAGTCATCAATCACATGGCTATCCTCTGGAGGCAACACCACAGCAATTAAAGAGGGAGAAAAAAAATTAAAAATCATGGAAAAAGTGGGTTGGAACTGAGTGAGGGCTTGCACATCAGCCAGGTGTAGACAACCCATCAGGAGCAAGAGGAAAAGCTACAGCTGGGGAGGATTTTAGGAAAAGCAGTAAGACCTGTATTTGGAAAGAACACCAAAATCTACAATAAGGATTTACATGCGAGTACGTGTGAAAAAAAGCAGATCCTACTAAAGGAAGCTATGCAAACTAAATGAGTCTATATGTATTCACAGGGGAGAAAAGGAAGAAAAAGCAATGGTAACAGGCACATAATCTAAATGTGGAAGGGGATTCTATTGCAACTTCTTCCTACACCTGCCCAAATGGGATTTTGGCTGGATTCTGACCTCTGTCAGCAATGGGACATGGATGGCAAGGGGTGAATCCATTGCACTCCTACTAGGGCTGGTCAGAATTGGTTCTTCAAAAGTGATATAAAATAAAGCAAAATTCCAAATCGACGGAATTGACACGTGGAAAACAAAAGTAAATGACAGGTGACATGGCTCAAGTTAACACAGTGCCAATCTTATTTAAAATTCCTTAAAACCTTGATAAGGCAAAAAGGAATAACCTGTCTGGGACAGGTTGGAATGTAAATAAATAAATAAACCACTACAGGAATATAAAGGGAATCTAGTTAGGACTCTGATACAATATATCACTCAGAGTAGCAAGCACATGGAGAGAGCTGCCAAGTGAAATCATCAAAGTACATTATATAGATGAACTTAAAAGATACTTGGACATTTTTATGGTGAGCGAGAAAGAGAAAAGGGTATTGAAGGATACAGTAGATACAAACCAGGCAGGAAGGGATGTAATAAACTTAAAGAAGAACATTCTTAGTTCAGATGTACTTTTCCGGTTCAGAAATTCCTTTTGTCCCTACCAGTGATTAAATGAAACTAACTCCTTATATGTTAAGTATCTGCTAAGCACCATAATCATTACTCCAGAAGTTATGACACATGGCTGCATGCAGAAAATTCTGACAATATCCCTTTCCTTCTGGCCACAAAAAGCTACTGTGTTCATTGACCAACACCATACATATATCACTAAGAACAGAACTCATAAAATTCATATCCAAAAACAATGGTTTGCTTTCATCGGTGTTGCAAAGAAATGCTCAAGCAAGCTGGACATATTTTTCAGTATTGACAGGACTAGTGTCACATATTCCTGCCCAGTAATATGACAGAATAGCACAAACACATACCAGCAAATATAGCAAAGACCTTGACTTAATTCTTACTTGTATCAGTTTTAACTAAGTAAAAGGACAGAATGGACACAAAATTGGGAAAAGATAAAAAAGTCAAAATTACTTGCTTTAAGCAGAACAAGTCAACGTTTCTCTCACAGAGGCCTTGTAATCACAGAATCACAGAATGGTTAGAGTCGGAAGGGACTTTAAAGATCATCTAGTTCCAACCCCCCTGCCATGAGCAGGGACACCTTCCACTAGACCAGGTTGCTCAAAGCCCCATCCAACCTGGCCTTGAACACTTCCAGGGATGGGGCACCCACAACTTCTCTGGGCAGCCTGTTCCAGTGTTTCACCACCCTCACAGTAAAGAGTTTCTTCCTAATAGCTAATCTAAATATACCCTTTTTCAGTTTAAAACTGTTACCCCTCATCCTATCACTACTCTCAGTGGCCAGTCCAGCCCAAATCACGACAGAGTCCCTCCCCATCTTTCCTGTAGGCCCACTTTAGGTACTGGAAGGCTGCTATAAGGTCTCCCCAGAGACTTCTCTTCTCCAGGCTGAACACCCCAACTCTCTCAGACTCTCTTCGTTTGAGAGGTGCTNCCAACCCCGGAAAAACACCACTCGTCACTGGTTGCCACCTGGACATCGAGTCATTGATTGCAACACTTTGAGTGCAATCATCCAGCCAATTCCTTATCCACCAAGTGGTCCACCTGTCAAACCCATGTGTCTCCAATTTAGAGACAAGCATGTCATGTGGGACAGTGTCAAATGCTTTGTACAAATCCAGGTATGACCACATGATCACCACACAACCTATGTGATCATGATCACATAGAAATAATAGAAGCTGCTGAGAGGGCTATTACATGGTCATTCCAAATAACAGCTGTTCTGTTGTTTGCTTGTTTAAAGGACAGGTACACACTATAACATTTGACATACCTTTGATTCTTGCACCTCCTGCACTTCACTCTTTTGCTCCATCTTTCCTAAACAACTCCACAGAACTCACAGTATTGCTAACCACACCATCCTAAGGATCAATAGTGCTTCATGCACTCTAACAGCTGGCCTGATATATGCACGTGGGATTCTCCAATGGGTCTTAAGTAGTTTGAAACTAAAAGCAAAGAAAGTCCCCATTGCTCTACTGTGGCAGTGATGTACGTCTCAGAAGAAATGTAGGCTATAAGGAACACCAACATTTGCATCTCTTCCACCTCCATCATATGTACTACACAGACCCTACTGGAGCACATTAGACCTGCTACATATCTGCTGTGCTTGCTTTAGCAATGGTCGACACCTCATAGTTCAGAAGAAAGTGAAATACAAAGGCTCCCCTATTTTCTGATCCACTCTGACATTTGAGTCATTCATTTTCTGTACACAAAGCATAGATTTTTTCTTCTTCTTTTTCCTGTTGGAAATACATTAAGGACAACAAAAGACTAAACGTAAGACGCGATACACATTTTTCTTGTTGCTAATAATTTTCTTTTATTAGAAGATAACTTTCATTTTCCTTATATTTTTAATCATTGACCCAAAAAGCTATCCCTAAAGTCAGACTTTTGCTTTAGTTAAGCAGAGAAATTAGTAGTCATGTATAGATACATTTTTGTTATTTCAAAACCCATATAGTTCTATTTCCCTGAACTCCGGACAGATGAGATCAAAGAAGTCCCTTCTTTATTCATAAGCCCAGAAATTTCTCATCATGTCATCTGACTGAAAGGCATTTCTTCGGGGTTCTTCTCAGAGTGACAAACTATCTGGTCTGCAACTGAAGATTCCTTTCCTATCTCCCCTTGTGCCTTTCTCATACTTCTTTTTCTCCTCCAGTCTCATAATATCCAGAAAAGCCCAAGCCAAACAGTTCTTGATTCCTAAGGGTATACATTCACACTACTTTTTCAGGACAGTGACATATTTCTGAGGTTTAGTTTGAGCTCCCCCCAAATGTTCCTTATTTTTCACTTAATGGCAGTACTGTCAATTGACAGAATTGCAAAACTGTCCTGATTTTCAGTGAACTGTTTTCCAGACATTCCACAGCTGTAACAATCTGTCCTTGCCTCATATGTCCACAGGAATTAAGTTATTAAAAAATAAAATTAAAAAATACAAACCCCGAATATTGTTAGGCTGGCAAAATGAACCATTTCACTGGCACCAATTTTATTCTCAATCCCTTTTGTTTCAAGGTGGTTCTCACTACAGTATTAAGCCTGGCAGTCCTAAAACCTGAAAACTTCTGTTCATCCCATACTATCAGCAATAGGAGCTTAATTTACTACTCTGTCTTGCCCATAAGCTTCAGGTATGATCTGTAGGAATCACTGTCAGCCAAAAGCAGAATATTCAGATTTCAAAACTATCCAAACACCTGCTTTTCATCCCTTAGACTGTGAAACAAAAGTCCATTATGCGGATGGCTAATAGGAGATTATCAGCAATGGTCACCACGTCAAAACTTCCAAATTTACATGGCTTTCGTAAAATGGCCCAATTTCCCAAAGCTAGAACCAAGCATGTCTCCCCCAGGGCTCCAAGACTCTGCCGCCACTTCTGCAGTGGCAATCACCAGTAAAAGATTTTATTGTAAACCTACAGGGAACACTTTTTAACTTGTACTGTTGCCCTCCCAATCCCCCCACATAAAAGGTCTCAAAGCATAACCGTGTCTCCATGAGGTTTTAATACCAGGAGATGCTACGATGTAACAGGGGAAGGATCATTCTCTACATACCTGCCACTTTTACTTCCTGCCTAAATGATCTCCCACTGATCATTCATGAAAACAGAATATTAACTTAAATGAGTCTTTAGTTTCACCTAAGTTTGTCTGATATTAATTGTATTTTGTGTGCTACCCTAAGAGCCCTGGAGATTAAAAAAAACGTCCCAAATTATTCTTACACACCCTACATGACACTATAACTTGTAAAATATCCAAATAGATAATCAATAGAGTAATTATGTGACAACATACAACAGAGGCATTTAAAAGGGCTGTTTCTGCAATACCCAGAGCAAAGCACTGGCATTCAGGAAGCTTTGGTTATATTCCTATATTCTAGCAAAAATTTGATAAGATTTTCAAGAAGACACTTGTTCACTGTGTTCTCTGAGGGATAATGATAGAGTCAGGCAGAAAACATTGGGCTATTCAAGTGAAAAGCAGGTTACACATTGAATAAAAAAATCGAAGCTTCAAATAGTCAGTCTTCACTCACTGCAACTTACATGCTTCTAACCCCCATTTCTCAGACAAATGCATTCACATTTGGCAAAGCACATCCTACAAGCAATGATGGATACAATTAACTTCAGCAATACAGAGACCCACCCACTTCAATGACCTACCAATGTAAGTATTAGACTGATGCTCCCTCCCTTGTATTGTGCTTCAATATCTCATCAGTCCCAAGGAGGCTCTCAAAAGAGCAATCACGTGAGGAAGACCTCTGCATGGAGAAACAGCACAATTGCATGGTGCATACTTAGCTCATATATGAATTCGCAGACTATTTTTAAAATTTTATTTCAGATTTGGTCACTTTTTCCCGATCTGCTCCTCTTCACCCTACCACTCCCCCCATACATTGGTAAATAAATCAAAAAAACCCTGAACAACAATTTAAGAACACTCTAGTTTGTTGTTCAGTAAGTGTCTGGTAACAATATACAGGTTGTCTGGAGTTCTTCATCACTTACTGAATAATTTCTGCAGGCACCCCAGGAATTATAGAGTAGTTTTTAAGGACTACAAAGAGCAAATCTAATATTGGTATTTGAGATGGGCTACTGACTTTATACCAGACACAGATATTGCGTGATGTTATGTCAGTTCCCTGATTGGAATAGAATAATTCTCACTGCCTTACACACAAAAAGACATTTACTTTTTCAGCCTTCATGATCCAGAGACACTCTCTTACAGCTATGTTTGTAAGCTGTCACTGGACAATTGCAAGAAGGTAAGCCAAAAGCTTCCTCCTTTCCACACAGCTGTGTAAATGCTGCTCATAACTTGTTCTCAGAAGTGAAAGGGCTATTTATTCCTGGATTCCCAACCCCAAAAGCCTGAAGAAAGAGAAAGTAGGCCCAGATCCTACCTACCCTCTGCATTAGCACACAAAACAGGGAAATTAATTTGGAAGTATACCACGCATGTACTTCCCTCATTCACTTGTACCCACGAGCACCAAAGGCTCAATCTCTCTGGTTTTACCAGTTTATTCTCTTAATGTTCACTATTAGAATAAACATTCCTGCTAGCCAAGTCATTTTGTAGAGTCTCCCATGAAGACAAGCATTACATGGCCAAATGAAATCAGTGTTTTTCATTTAAGGGATTCTTTCCCTCCCTAGCCTTCACTTCACCTTAAAGACAGTAACAACAAACATGAAGTTAGCTGAGCAATTTCATTGTCAGTGGTAGAAGCGGATGCCAAAAACAGGGGGAAGGAAGAGGACAGGGAAAGGAGAGTAGGCAGAAGAATGCAAAAATCCCCATTTTAAAGCCTGCCCCAGATCATGTAAAGCTGGCAGTGCATTTGGTTAATCCCTCTAGTGCTTCAGTGGAAAAATCACAGCAGGCAGCTGGATACACCATCCAAGGCTGCCCTTTCTTGTGTTTTTTTCAATTTCTGGCAGTATATGGTCATACTTGTAGCATCTGTCCATTTCCACAGACTGCGGCTGTACAGTCAATTGAACTAAAACAGTTAAAGGCAAAAGCAAAAGCAAAGGTTCAAAGGGCAACAAATAGCTAGGGCTCTTGGAATTCTGCAGGTGTGGAACTCCTGATCCCAGCTAGCTAACCCTGCTGCAGAAATCACTGCATACATGCAGAGTTTTCCTATCTGCCTAATTCCACCCAATCGGCATCCAAATTTCAAAAGCTTTATAATGCTGCTATGAAAGATTTTTTAAAAAGTAATCCATGTAACCTGGTCTCTGACCTTGCATTTTAAATGTGGAAGGGGAAAAGAAGGGCAATCATCATTCAGGAAAAAGCATTATTATTAACACAGCAGTGTAAGTACCAGTAATGTAGACCCTCAATGCAGTCTTCAGATGTATTTGTATGGCTAAAGCACAATTGCCTTTTCTATGAGTGCTATGTTTTTTCTCCAAGAGATATCTAAACATTACAAGTGTCAGCTCAGTTAGAAACCTCTTTTTTCATATGACGGAGCTCCGAGGGACTTACAGATGTCACTCAGTATCTTTTAGGGAAATCATATGGGGGGGAAACAGTACAGATGCATAAATCTTGTCTGCTACTATGTGGAATCTCTATTATTGCTATTTTTTAAAATAATTGTAGTTGTATCTGGTGGCTTCTACTGACAGTATATTTGAGCTTGGTACAGCTAAAATACTTATGAATATAAAACAAATCACAGCTCCAAAGAGCTCTCAATCTCAATAAATAAAATGGACAAAAAGTGGAAAATGAAGTAGAATTATCCCAATTTACACAGAAGGAATGAAAGCCATAGCTCTATGGTCATTAGTACAAGGTTATCAAAAAAACCCCCCAGAAACAAAATCAGGAGCAGGCACACGCATTTTTTCTCGAACTAGCCCCAGATGTGATACAGAAGTTACACTGGCTGTGGAAGGACAAGTAAAGTTTGATCTAACATAAAGATTTGCCTGAACACCACTGAGGTAGGATGAGTGCCTTCTATGTCCTGTTTCAGACAGTCTGCCACAGAGCCATAAGATCCCCCAATGCTGTGCTCGTATTTTGTATTTCTTAGTCACTGAAAATAAAAGTATTCTGATGATGCTAAAGTAACAGTTTATTCTATCTCAAGAAAAAAATGGTAATGTTTTCAGTGCTACAGTTACAGTAAAGGAGGAAAAAACAGCAAGTCACATAAGCATGGGCAGCATAAAGATTTGTACTGTGTTTTGGTGTTTGTACAATAAAGGAAAGAAGCCCTGGGATGTCTTTTGTACTGTAAACATGTCTTTGGAGTTACTCACTCTGACTAATATGTAAGTATATTTGATAGGAAAATAAAAACAATTAAAAAAACATACTTCAAGATCTGGAGTGCTTATTATAAATATTCATCAGGTTGGTCAAGTGTTTGCATAAATGATGAACTCAATTTAGATCAAAAGAAAAGTATTTTAACAGCCTCTTGGTCAGCTGCAATATTCACAACCAACAGAGGCATAAACCAAATAGGCTCAGCAGAGAAAACACATTCTGCTCTTTCTGTCCAAAGCTGTTGGGTGAACATGTTTCTAAAAACTTAAAACCTTAATCACTATCATAAGTTAGGAGAAAAACAAATAATAATTTTATTTACACAATGTTTATCTTCCAATGACATTTTAGGAGTTTCCTACAAAATAACACACAGATTAAAGAGACAAAAACAGACAAAATTGCACATTATTAAGAACAGAAAGCCCCTTAAAAACATTCAATCACTATGCAGTGTTGAAGGACTCAAAAAGGTTTCAAAACCTCTTAAACTACATGGTTCTTCTCAGGTCAAAACACCAAGACTTCAAAACCTAAGATGCAACTGCTGCCCCTCATGCTTCTAAGCTGACTTAACACGAAGACACCTTTTCATCCTGCTGGCACTAACACACTCTCCTTCAGTTGAAAATGAAAAAGAAATAATTAGAAATTCCCACTGGCTGCAAGCTGAGAAATGTGGCTCTTCATTCGTCAAAGAGCTGCCAATTCTAATTCAAAGGACCTACTTTCTTGATTAATGCTGATCCTACCTTCTTACTGGCAATGAACTGGTTTGTAAGAAACTAACTTTTACTGTACTTCAGTGTTGTTAGCTCCTCAGAGACAACTCTGTTATGCATAAATTTTTCTCACAGGCTCCATGCAGGACACCGATACCTAGGCTTACCTGCTTCACTTTGGAAGGCCACCCCTTAATTTTTTGGTCAGCCCCCTTTACAATCGACTGTAGAACTCTGACAATAGGCTGTAAAAGGTGCATTCTGGAGTTTCCTTTTATCTGCACAATCAACAGAAATTTTAATTAACTGACAAATACAAAATCAGCGTTCTCATTTATGTACACTGTAAAGAGTAGGACTGCAGAAGTGCAGCTGAGGACAGAAGGTACACGAGTTGAGTGAAATCCTTAGCCATTAAGAAGGAATAGAAGAGAAGAACATAGCTTGCCACTAGATCCTGTTTTCTAACAGTTACTCAAGAGAAAAAGAAAATTACTCCTTTTACTTGTAAAGGTATGTCATAATAAAACCAACTTTAACAAATGTCATAAAATTACTTTGATGTAATGTCTTTAATTTTCAAGTAAGATTCATACTTTTGATACAGTTGGAAATAAAATCTAAGACAGGCCAGCATCTAGGTAAATGAACAAATACCTTTTCATGTAAAAATGTTTTGCTTGTAGTGTACGTGAACTTACAATCTGCTACACAACTAAATACTTGGAAAAATTTCTAAGTACGCTTTAACAACACATCCAATTTGAGGACAACGTTCACTGTTTTTTTAAGAAAAATCTGTCGTGATAGCTATTCTTTAAACCTTCGCTGCGTCTCTTTCATCTTGGAATATTTTCATTTGTGCATCAGCACTGGGGTCCTTGGAGTTATACATCTAGTGGGCATTTTTCATTGGGTAAAAGGGAACACAACCCTTTGCCTGAAATCTCAAGGTTTGTTAAAAAAAAAAGAAAAAAAAAAGATAGAAAGGGTCACTCTTACTCCACACTTCAAGAGCGATAACAGGCCATGGAATAGCTGATATATTAGCTCTAGGTAGAAAAGCGTAATATTTTACTCAGAAATAACCCTGGACAATTGCCTTGAATAACCCAAGGCCTGCAGAGTGCTATCTTTCCTACATTTGCAAAGCAACTTAGTTTGTTTTAACTATTGAAAGTAAAACAAACCTCATACTTAAGTCCAAGCAAAATGTACACAGATGCACCTATTTCATAAACTGGAATATTCTTTCCATATATGGTGCTTTTTGCCTGTCTTCATTGTGACTTCAATCTACAGACATTACACTACTAGAACGTACAGAAATTTTGAAATTAAATTGAAAATCATTTTTCTGAATTTAGAAAAAGAAAACTGATTTAAACTAGAACAGAGGTTGAAAATGAAATATGGTAACTCTTCCAGTACTTGCTTACTCCCACCAAGATCTTAATGCAGTCAAGAAAATGTGTTCTAAATATCTATCAAAAAAAAAAAAAAAAACCACCCAGAAAAACAAATAGGGAGAGGAAGAGCAAGATGGAAGTGAGGTATATGGGATGGCCGAGCTACTTTATCGAAAACTGGGAATGACCTGGCTATTCTTGTCTACTGCTACTCTGTACTGAAAATGTATTAATTTAAAAGGTTCTGGACTGAAAGAAGAGCAAATTCTGTGTACCTTGCAAAAACCCAGAATAAATCCTCAGCCCAAACACTTTAACCAGGTTGCTGTGACGGTCCTATACTCCATAACTCTCCCACCAAAGTCAGGGCATCTGACCACTTCCTCATCAGCCCTTTGACAGAAGCCAACTGCAGGAACTGGAATTTCCCTTCTCAGTAAAGGGACAGAAAGGCTATTGCTATAAGTAATGGAAATGTAATAAAGTTGCAACATCTATTTTGCCTGCTCTTTCTGTCTCTAGTGCATACTTCATGAAAGAACCATCGCTGGATTTAAAACCAGGATAGTTCATCCACTAGGCAATGACATCATCTGTAGACCAATTTTCAAGAAGGACTAAACCAGACCTCATTCTGAATAGGGAAAAATTTTACTGTTAATTTTTTCAGAACTGTCAGCTGCATATGTGCCATTGAGAATAAGTAAGGAGCCTACTCATATGGAGGCTACTTTTTGATAAAGAACTTTGAGATAAACACGTCTATCACGTGACATTTGGGAGTACACAAGGGCAAAACAGGATTGAAGGGAGGGCGAAAAGAAAGTATTTCAGTCCTAGAGTACAATCTACATTTCATTCAAGTGAATGGAAATCTTCACTTCGATTTGAAGAGAAATTGCATTCTACCCAAAAGGAGCTATAGGTCCCAATTTTTAAGCACAACATTTGGAAAACTTCTCAGGAAAGTCTACTATACAAGTTAGAGTTGGCCACTTTTGAGTTCATCGTATATTCTAAGACTTGTTTCAGCTGCATGTGTGCACTAGTATTGTATGAGATACGTAACAAACAATTTTTATTGACTTAAATTTTGAACACAATACTTTTTTACATGCACTTTTACAATGAACAGTGCAAACACTGCTTCAAGCATGCAGTCATACATTTCTTTCACTAGGATCAGCATTAGGTACTTGTAATTACTGGGGTATTGTATTATATACTGGCATATACAGGGGCAGGCCACTCATGAGGACTACAAAGATGTTGTAAGGCTATGTAGGGAGAAAATTAGAAGGGCCAAAGCCCAGCTAGAACTTAACCTGGTTTCTGATGTTAAGGACAATAAAAAAAGCTTCTATAAATACATTAGAAATAAAAGGAGATCTAAGGAGAATCTCCATCCTGTATTAGATGGGGGTGGAAACACAGTGACCAAGGATGACAAAAAGGCTGATGTACTTAATGCCTCCTTTGCCTCAGTCTTTAGTAGTAAGACCAGTTATTCTTGGGGTACCCAGCCCCCTGAACTGGAAGACAGGGATGGGGAGCAGAACGAAGCCCCCATAATCCAAGGTGAAATGGTGAGGGACCTGCTACAGCACTTAGACATACACAAGTCTATGGGGCTGGATGGGATCCACTTGAGGATACTGAGGGAGTTGCCAGAACTGCTCCCAAGCCACTTTCCATCATCTATCAGCAGTCCTGGTTAACCAGGGAGGTTCCAGTTGACTGGAGGTTAGCAAATGTGATGCCCATCCACAAGAAGGGCTGGAAGGAGGATCCAGGGAACTACAGGCCTGTCAGTCTGACCTTGGTGCCAGGGAAGGTTGTGGAGCAGATCATCTTGAGTGCCACCACACGGCACATGCAGGACAACCAGGTGATCAGGTCCAGTCCACATGGGTTCATGAAAAGCAGGTCCTGCTTGACAAACCTTATCTCCTTCTGTGACAAGGTGACCTGCTTAGTGGACAAGGGAAAGGCTGTGGATGTTGTTTACCTAGACTTCAGTAAAGCCTTTGTCACCATTTCACACAGCATTCTCCTGGAGAAACTGGTTGATCATGGCTTGGATGGGTGCACTCTTTGCTGGGTGAAAAACTGGCTGGAAGGCTGGGCCCAAAGAGTGGTGGTGAATGCAGTGTCGTGGTTTGGGTCAGTGACAAGTGGTGTTCCTCAGGGCTCAGTACCGCAGCCAGTTCTACTTAATACCTTTACCAATGACCTGGACGAGGGGATCGAGCTCACCCTCAGTAAGTTTGCATATGACACCAAGTTAGGTGGGAGTGTCGACCTGCTTGAGGGTAGGATGGCCCTACAGAGGGATCTGGAGAGGCTGGATTGATAGGCTGAGGCCAACTGTACGAGGTTCAACAAGGCCAAGTGTTGGGTCCTGCCCTTGGGTCACAACAACCCCATGCAGCACTACAGGCTTGGGGAAGAGGGGCTGGAAAGCTGCCCAGCAGAAAAGGAAACTGGGGTATTCGTTGACAGTTGGCTGAATATGAGTCAGCAGTGTGCCCAGGTGGCCAAGAAGGCCAACAGCATCCTAGCCTCTAACAGGAATAGTGTGGTGAGCCGGACTAGGGGGGTGATCATCCCCCTGTACTTAGCACTGGTGAGGCCCCACCTCAAATACTGCATTCCGTTTTGGGCCCCTCACTACAAGCAAGACATTGAGGTGCTGGAGTGTGTCCAGAGAAGGGCAACAAAGCTGTTGAAGGGCCTAGAGGACAAGGCTTATAAGGAGCAGCTGAGGGAACCAGGATTGTTTAGCCGGGAGAAGAGGAGGCTCAGGGGAGACCTTATCACTCTCTACAACTACCTGAAAGAAGGTTGTAGCGAGGTGGGGGTTGGTCTCTTCTCCCAAGTAAGAAGCGATAGGACAAGAGGAAATGGCCTCAAGTTGCGCCAGGGGAGGTTTAGATTGGATATTAGGAAAAATTTCTTCACCGAAAGGGTTATCAAGCATTGGAACAGGCTGTCCAGGGAAGTGGTGGAATTGCCATCCCTGAAGGTATTTAAAAGACAGGTAGATATGGTGCTTAGGGACATGGTTTAGTGGTGTTTTTTGGCAGTGTTAGATTGATGGTTGGACTCGATGATCTTAAAGGTCCCTTCCAACCTAGGTGATTCTATGGTTCTATATTTTAACCAATATTCTTAATGCTGTAATTGCAGGAATCTATCAACTTTATAATCGGTGGGTAAATTTGGAAATGCACATGTTTGGGTACCTGCCTGTAAAAAACTGCATATGCACGGATTCCAGATCTTGGAAATGAGGCCTATAAATCAGATGCTCCAAATGGTAATCCAATGGTCAGAGACAATTACAAATTATTCCCTGTTTCTAACCTACCCCTCCAATCCACACTACTACACATAGTACAAATTAATCCCAAAGGTTCTGCCACACTGAATTACCAGACTCCATCAGAACACGATACCCAGTAAGAGAGATGATTGGTGTGATGAGAAATGATGGATATTGCAGTGTAACTCACTCTGCTTTCCTTGGCACTGGCATACATGAATTTACACCAGCATAAAAACTATTGCAAAACATACGTCAGGCCATTTCTTCATAAGCAAGCGAAAATAGTTCATCTATTCACTAGATGAGGAGGAAATACTATAAGCCAAGGAGTGGACAGAAATCAGGATGCCTCAAAGCCTTCCTGGAGTCGTACCAAAGAAACTTCGGTGTGGGGAAATTGGCTTTCCACAACCAACCTTTTCCAGTCCCTCTGGATTTGAATGAGCAACCTTAAACAAAACCTTAAAGTGCTTTGCTTTTTAAAAGAGGGTGTTGGACTGACATGCTTAACCATAAAGACTAGCTCGTCTGCCTTTTAAATCAACAGTTGCACCCACTTAAGAGGCACCAAAGGGGCACTGTGGTTTTCTTTTAAAGATTAAAAAAAGAGAAGAGGAGAAAGAAATATATCCCCTTATTTCCTTCAAATTGCTAGTACTTCAGGAGCTTCTGAAGCACTGGGTTGTTTTATTAAAATTGCCTCTTGGTAGCATTATAGTGTTGCCAAAAAGTACTGCTCATTGCAGTGATTAAAAAGTTACTCTTTCTTAGGAAAGCTTTGAATTGTTTAGTCTGTCCCCCCAACAGTAGCAAGTGAGCAAAGGGCACGCTTTTAAAAAATAAATTAAGACAAATAAAAAACTTAGCACAATGGAATTGAATCCCTGTCTTCCCCCAGAAAATATATCTAATATCACATGCCTATTCAGAGTGGGAAGAAGGGATTTCCCCTCAGTAACCTCTGTGAGAGCAAGAGAGAAGAGAACGCAATTGTTCCCCATCTCATTGTATGCGTTACTAAGCCGTGATGCCAGCCACATGCTGATTATCTCTCGTGTTACATAAAGTGCTCTCCTGCGGTGCCAATTGCCTGCCGTGTTGTCCGTATCCGGTTACATAAAGTGTTATCCTGTACCGCCGCGCCCTGTGCCAAAGCGCTATTCTGTGCTACCATGCTCCCCCGTCTTCAGAGCTCAAACGCCCTTTGTTTCCAGGCCTGCTTCTGCCAACAATCTTAAAAGCCACCTAATGATTAAAACAAAAGAAGAATACTTCTCAATAAACTGTGATTTTGCAGTTACCCTGTAAAAAGAGAGAGAACACAAAATAATTGTTGCTCAGGGATCCTGAAGGATACAAGGGAACTGTATGAAAAGATCCCGTTAAAGACAGGTTTGCTGCACGGATCACTGTCTGCGATGTCTACGCATTTGCATCATTTAAGGGTTGTTTTGAAGATAGCATTTTATCTGTCTCAACGTTTTCCTAAGGCAGTCCTGAGATCAGCTGTACTGCTTAAGATGAAAGCACCCTTGGAGTAAAACACACCCAGAATAGCTGTCTCTCGTGATGTATTGCAATAACACGTTGTCAAAGGGCTCTGTTGCTCCAGCGATCCGTAAACACGCTGTATCATCACAACAGTGCAGGAGTGATGATGTGTTACTGGAAAGATGGCAGCGGTATAGGAGGAGCACATCTAGAAGCAGAGTTCACCTGACTATAGGCTGACAGCCAATTCACACAGTACAGTATAATAGAAACTGCTCTTTTGGGTGGCCTAGCGGGAATGAAACTGCTACATCAGCTGCCCTGGCACCACTGCTTCTGGCAACTGAAAATGGCAAGTCTTACATGCACAAAGATAAAGGTTAGGCAAAGGGTTTCCCAGTTGAGGAGAGACGAAAGAGAAACTGAATTATCAAATTTTTGTGAGGCCACAGAAAACAGAATCTCATCTCCCAGGGTTCGTGGCCTTTTCTACAAGAGTGCTTTGTAAAGAAGGACTGACAGCCAGCAATACTATATATTTTTCCCTTGAATCACTGTATAAGGCTAAGAGGTATTTTAGTATAAATCTTTCAACTCGCTGTTTTCAGTGTTTTTTAAATATTTCTCAGATCTCAAATAACCCTCTTTTGTGTCTGGTAACATGTTCATCAAATATCAACCTGGTGCATCTTCAGGAGCAAAGAAACCTGGCCCCCCAAAAAATCCCTCCCTCTGCCTAGTCAATCTCACTTACAGGGCCAAGATTAACTCCAGGGAATAGATTTCAACTTCGCTGACTCAAACAGACTCACTCCCAATCACGTGATGAAGGCTGGGGAGGAAGATGCATTACTTCTTCATTTAAAACATTGTCTCTTGAGACTTTACTGCAAAGACATAGGGCAAAGTCCTGATGCCAGACGTAAGGATGCACTGAGTTTATAATTATCAGTTTCCCTGCAGTTCTACATCAGACATCATACTACAGGGGTGAGTATCAAAAACAAAGAAATACAGCCCAATACAACCTTTCCACACTATTAGTCTCAGATATTGCTATTGGTGTATTCTGTTTTTGTGAAAACATGAACATTGTCTTGTAAAATTGGACTTACAGAGAAAGTTTACAAGAAAATAACAGCAAGGCCCTGCTTGAAAAGGTTCAAAAAGTTTCAAGATTCAAAAAGCATTAAGAAAATCCCAAACCCTGTCACAAAGCATTTAGCTTATACAGAGGAACTAACAGAGAAACAATATTATTGCATTCATCCAAAACCCACAGCAGAGACTTTCCATTTGTTACTACTAGCTTTGAATTGGGACAAAATTGCTCAATTTTTGTGCTACAATGACCCTCTCCTAGAACCATGCAATAAAATACAGTGGCTTTGAAGACAGCTTAATAAAAAAAAAGGAAAAAAAAAAAACCATCAATGATAGATAGTAGCCTCATGGTGCATGAACACTATGGAAGTATTGTCGTTTTTTTAAAGTTAAAATAATGCAATCGATGTGTCTTTTCTAGATAAGCTTTCAGCTGTAATGCTCCTTTTCTTGCGCTGTAGATTGTCTCATACTGCACCATACATTCTTTATCCCCCTCTATTGCATCCCTAGGGTCAAAGGTAGAAGACAGAAAAATTCCTGGAATAATATCCCCAATAAATTACTACTAACTATTATAATTCAACACGGGCATATAAACGGCACTTTAAAGAAAATTGAATTTGTTGAAAATTAAAGCAAACCCGGTGTTACTTTGAACAAGAGGCTCACTGATTGTTTTCAGATTTCCATTATAAAATAGGCTTTTTTGTTTTATGTGTTATATACCCTCAGAGGAAAGGAACTGTACCTCAAAACATATGGGTGTTCAGAATCTTGATTTTTAAATACAATGCTCCATGCCCATAAAACTGCTTGGAAGCCAAGGAATTTATAACAAGGTGCATAACAGCAAACCTGAAAGAAGGCTAAAGATGAAGAAAAACAGAGCTTGTACTCATTAATTAAAATAAGTAATAAGAGAGAATAGAAGTGAAAGTTATCTTAATTTGGGGACCAATATCTGTGGTTTAATTTAATGTCATCTTCTCGCTATCTGTGGGTGTACGGGCACTGAAATACGCAAGAAGACAGAGTAATAAACAGACATTTATTTTCTAGAGCAGGCATATTGTTTTCAGTCTACTGCATGGTGCTTTCATTTTATTGCTGTAATATGTTACACTGAGAGCATGAAGAAGGGACCCTGCTATCTGGATGTTAAGGAATTTTTTCAGGCACAGCTTTTCTTTTAGAAAACATGTTCTGTTAGAACAACAAGATTACAGATCCTATTTTAAACTAAGTGCTACATAAACTGGAATGCTGTTAAATATTCTCTTATAGCATAAGCCATGACTGAGTGTGCCTCGCTAAGATTCAGTGTATGTCTTGAGTGTGTTTCAGCCCTGTGTATTCAACCACCTGTGAAGTGTGCTTATAATCCACTAATGCACACCTGGGAGAAGTCTTTTACTATTGGAGGAATGGCTCATTAATTTTACATTACAAAAAAATGTAAACACTCATTTATGATTGGGTTTATGCAACATATCCTTTTATTACAGAAAGTATTTCCAGTGAGGGGTAAGAGCATGGGAAGGCGAAGGTTATCATTGTTTTTTATCTAGGTTGTCCAAAACCTTGTTTTTTCTATTACCTAATGGACTTATTTTCCCTCTCTCTGCCCTTAGCTGCAGCAGTTTTAGTACTTGTCTATGGCTGTATTCTGCATCCATCCTTTCATTAAAAGCTGAGACCAATATGCCAAAAGGGCCACAGAGTTGTAGCTTAAAAGGAAAACTTGACAAGACAAGAAGAAGCAATTAAAAATATTGTCCCTTAAAAAGGACACTTCCTGCCTCCACTCCCTGCTCTACTACCTATCCCATTCTCGTACAGTAATACTTGATTTCAACCCATCAGGATTTCTTTCACATGTACAGACTCAGTCTGATGGAGATGTGAAACCCCTACCTGCACGACCAAGGTGAGC
Organism: Burhinus bistriatus; assembly: GCA_013397275.1. Classification (NCBI taxonomy): domain Eukaryota; kingdom Metazoa; phylum Chordata; class Aves; order Charadriiformes; family Burhinidae; genus Burhinus; species Burhinus bistriatus. The sequence continues at coordinate 68,979 of VYXH01004766.1, forward strand.
ACTGCTGCGATTTTTCTAAAAAGACTCACCCAGCCAGTCAGAGCGTAGTGTTGAATAGTCAAAATCCACATCCAGAATCTGATCGTTTACATTTGCAAATGCTTTCTGACATTTCAGATCCATCAGTCCCCTCCTGATGATCCCTCTGGACCTGGCAACCACCATCTTTCTTGCAGGCCTATGAGTAAGTGGAGAAGAGGAACTGGGAAACACTTGGCTTCAAGGATACTCATATGGGACCAGCGACCAGTAGTCTGCCCGCATGCACAAACTGCTAGTTTGTCCATGCAATCAAAGTTGCACAGTTAAACTGCATGCACAACAGTTGCATGAACAATCCTGGACTTCACAAGTTTTGGAAGTCAGGCTCTGCAACTGTAAAATTATACACTTGATATATATTAGTAAGTACAGTAAATAGAGTATAATTAGAACACAATACAATGCACTATTTTTCACTGCTTTTTATTCTTACTTCCCTAGAGCTACAAAATGAGCTTCTAATGAGCTTTGGGTAGTCACATAAATAGAAAACCTAACGTTGTAATGCCTGATAGTGATCTAAACTGCTTAGATATGTTTTGTATTACACCACAAAACAGTGGTTTGTTCATGGAATGGAACAAAATTTCATGTGTTACTCATACTTTGGCCCTAGGCACGCATGTGTTGAAACCATAATCCCCAATGCATTTCAGAATATGTTTGGACAACCTAAGTTGCTCTGTGAAAACGACCCAAAAGGAAAACCCCCTATCCATTAAAAAACACAAATTACTGAGACCTCAATGTTTAAGTGTAGCCTACAGCATATACTGAAAAATTTCCAATACACTGCTTATTTTCCCAGTCAGAAAAGAAAAAGGAAGAAGATGAGAAGAATGCATTCAGGAACCATATAGGAAAGCTGTAAACTAGATGTATATGGATAAACATTACAGCATTCTGTCCAAAAGAAACAAAATATTCTATGCCAAGACAGGCAATCTCCCCCGCTAAAATGTCTTCAAACATGACTGCACAGATACACACTGATTTCATATAGATGGGTTCTCCGTAACATTTGCAACTTGTTCTTTCTTTTCTTTTTCTCTTGCAAGGAGAATAACATGAAAAGTCAGGGAAAGAGTACTGACAATACCAGAAAATATTTCCCCCTGCTCTAGCAGTTCCTTACAGATATTAGGCAGACCCTTGTATGGGAAGTGTAAGTTGGTGTTACCCTCACAACATCCCTGCAAGGCCAATGGATAAACAGACAGGTAGACACACAGACTGACAAACCAATAGATTAGTGCATAGAAACTAAGTGAATTACCAAGAGTCAAACAACGAATCTCCTGCAGTCGAGAAATGGATCCAGATCCTCCAAGTTCTTGTCTAGTGTTTCAAATACAAGGTCATCTCCAAAAAATGGTACTTCTTCACCAGGTAACAACTAATACATTTATATTACTTCTAGCTGTTTATTATTTTATCTGCAGAAGCTGAAGCTTCAGTAGATTATTTCTGTAGCCCCTTAAGTCACTATTTTATGCAGATGGACCAGAACTGGAGTTTAAAAACAAAGAATTAATAGATTTGAGAAGGTTTAGACATAAAAGTCCACCTCTACATTCTTCAAAAATACGTTTTTATGCATTACCTTCCTTTCCCAAACTGGGAACCCAAACAAAACAGATTCCAATTGACATTACATATTTGCATTAATCCTTTCTGCTTTTACTTCTTCAGAGTAATTCAAGGAATAAACAGCCTCTTTATTGTTCATATAAGCATTGCTATACAGGTAACTAGAAAAAGTGCTAACATTTGATTTGAAACTCACAGGGATAAAAAAGGTCAACTGCTCCTCATAAAAGATCTACTGTAAGACAGTGTACTATACATTAAAAATAAACAGAAAGTTACAGTGATTAATTCTATTGTACTTTTACAACAGGAAAACAAACCAAAAAAGTGAAAATATTCCCTTGAAATGAAAAAATCCCTTTTGGGAAGGGCTGCATTTCTGTTTCCATGCAGCACCATTTTACATGACGTTGGCTGTGAAAAGGGATTTTCAGCTGGTCTTTACTGGAATTTATGCTAGTTTTAAGGCCTTTTACATAGCCAGAGGAGTGTAAGGAGCCTTGATGTAAATGAAAATCTGTTCTTTAATGTGCACACTCCTCAAAGTAATAAAGATTTTATTATTTTAAAAGTTATGTACACCCACTGTGCAATATCAAATATGCATGTTGTAAACACAGTGGACCAAGTTCAGACATGATGTAAGCATGTGTAACTCAACTGACTTCAAAGGGACCACTTGTGAAACAGAATACTACTTAGCACAGCTATGGGCTGCAGGATCTATGCTAAGTAGTCACGTTATTTTAAATAGAATTTTTTGAGCAGTATAGTGTTACGCAACATCAGAAAGTAAAGCAGAACTGGGCTGTCAGTAATCTATGGGGTCGAGTATCAAAAGAATTGTTTGTGACTTCATGCAAGACACAAAAACCATTTCAAGCAGACTGGAAAGAGCAGACGCTGAGAGTGCTGAGATGTCACTTCAGAGCAAGAATGGCCATCATTGCTTTAAACAAGAAAAGGCTAATAGTTCACATACACTGGTGCTGTATATAAGAAAAGCAATTATTGTGTAGGCAGTGTATGGAGAAAAGAAAAAGGGCAAGGAGCAGGACCTTGCACAGCCTTGGGAAATGGGACCACCATCCAGAAAATAGTAAGACCAGCCAGGAAGTTGGCACATGCACTAAAACACAGAGAGCAGAAGACCAGGCAGGAGGTGGCACTGATCTTGTGTATCGTTTTACAGAACTGCGTTCACTCTTAAACTTTTCAGCATCTACTGCACTGCCTGGCTGTATTCTTACCAATCAAAGTGCTTCTGGAAAATAAAAACCGAAGTTGTAGCTTGTAACACGGCAAACACTAGTTACTTACTTTTTTTTTTTTTTTTTTTTTTTTTTAAAAAAGAAAANNNTTTCTTTTTTTTTTTTTTTTTTTTTTTTTTTTTTAAAGACGAAAAACTAGGGCATTAGATGATTCACAACCATGACGTTTGATCATGGATCATCCCTTTGCAGACTAAGAGCTTGAAATCAAGTGGAAAAGAAACTCAGCAGAGAAACCACAGGCAAGCAATGCTGCTGACATTAACGAATGGAACCAAAAAAAAGATAGTCAAAGTGAAAAGACCTTTCTGAAATAAATACATAGAACAGAGCTTCTGACTTTCTATGCAGATGAGCCTCATTCCCGGGTGTTGCCTTTTTAGCAGTATTGGCCAATGAAGACTTCATCTGGTAAAGCTACTGCAATATTTGGGAAGAAGTTGTTCTGACTTACAGGACAAATGCACATGGACTTTTTCTTGTGAAAGTTGAACAAATTACTGCATCCTTTCAAAATCCCACCAAAGTCACTGTTCTGCTCAGAAAAACTCCAGAGGCATTTTATTTTGTAAATTTAAAAGTTGCAAAAGCAGTCAAATTTCATGAAACAAGGGAGGATTTCTTTCTTTCAGCAACAAGGGAAATGCTGCAAGTGTTCTTTTCTCACAACACCAGCAAGTGGCTGACTTACTGTTCCTTTTCTGTCAAAAGAAATGGTGACAGGAATCTGTGACCTAGGCAAGAATGTGAAAAAGCAGCATTTGCAGTCATTTTGCAACTCAGTTTGAAAAAATCATCTAAGATGACTTCCCAATTTAATATCAGATATGAATCTCAAAGTAATGTGAAAAAGAACCACTAATAAATACCCATACAAATATAAAAGCTATTTTTCAAATGCCAAACATATTCATACACGAGAACAGCCCTAAATGGTCAACACTGCACTCGAATATACTCAAGAGAAAGGACAAGTCCCAAAAGCATCAAATACCAATTCATTTTTAAATGACATTTATTGGCCTCAAGAGGAATACAGCTGATGTAGTAGTTGAATTTTGCCCAGAGTACAACTCTTCTTGTTTGAACACTCGTTTGGTCCTCCCCATGCTTTGATGATATCCTGAAGTTTGTACAACTTGCTTACTTAACTGATATTTTTGCCCAGTCAAGGACTGCAAGAGCATACAATGTACAAGGGAGTAACGAAGCCACACTTCTAAACACCGATTCTGAGGACTCAGCAAATAAATGCAGATAGTTTTGACATGTTTCGTGCTTTGGAAGTGTGCCAGAAAGCACCTTCCATTCAAAATGAATACATGTATTATTCATGTAAATTTGACACTGCTCAAATAACCCTCATATGAATAGTTCCCCAAAGACTAATGCAGTGATGAGTGTATTAGTAAGTCTTTCACAGCAGTAAGTAGTGATATTTAAAGGTTGTCTTAAAAAATATCAGCCATCTCTTGGAGACACTAAAGACTTTATCCAATAACTGACCCCAGGGAAAGTGGCTGTAGCTACATGTACATACTTGGCCCTTACAAAACCAGCCAGGAAATAAATGTTCTATGCTTTTTATATTGACATACTTACATGACAGTGGGGTGTCAGTGTTTGGCCTGTTACAGACAATATAAAGGGCCAAGCCTCAGGCTGCCACAGACCTATGATTCCAGACACCTCCAGTATCACAGCACATTAGTCAATAAATGAAATACATCCAATACCCTGAAAGATGAGCACAGAGAGCTCTAAAAATTATTCTGTGTATGCAGTTTCAGGGTGATCACATAGAAAAAAGTATGTGATCACAAATCAGTTGACAACTAGGAGGCTGAAGCAGACCAAAACAGATTTTATTTTAAATTCTGTACAATTTTCGGCTCAGACCTGTATTACAATGTGAAGAGAAATACTGCTGTAATTTGAATCCTTGATAATAGAATACCTAGTGGTAAACATTAGTATTAAAAATTCTGAATGTCTTTGAATGGCAAATTCTTACCTCTATATAGTCTAATATTCACCTATTTGCCAATGTGTGATCATTTTTATTGTACTCTCGTGCCAATACAAAAGCTTGCCTGTGTATTTAAATGTCTTTGAAATATCACAATATTGAATCCTACAAAAAGCTATAAAAAGGAAGCCTGTAAAGAGTAAGATGTTATTCCAAATTTTGTTAAAAATTCACAGGGTTGAATGATTTTCATGATGCTTTACTTTTTTCTGCACTCTTGCTTGAAATAAAGGTGTCAGAAGTGTTGTGAGCTATTGAACAGAATGTCGCTGTTTGTTCTTTTATTTCTTAGTAGCAAGAAATGAAGGAAAACCTAGCTTTACCCTATTCAGTAGAATTCCCTATGTTCTCTGTCTTGAAGGAACATACCAGGAGGTGGGGTGAGAAATGTGATTTTCAAGATTGACTCGAAGAAGAATTTTAATTATATGTTGCTTTTAGCCTGATGATCATGGTACAAAGCGAAAGCTGGAGGGGAAGTGGGGGCGGGAGGGGGGGCACGGAACTTAAATTGGGTTACTCGACTACTCGACTACCCTGACTTCCAAGTCACTACCCCAAGGGGGAGCAGAGGCAGGTAAGGGAGGCAGCCGGGCTGCCGAAGGGCGGCGCAGCGGGGCCCGCGGGGACCCGGCCCGGCAGAGGGAGCGCCCGCCCCGGCTCCGCGCCCCTCGTCCGCCGCTTCCCCTGGCGGGCAGGATTCAGTCGGCTTCCAGGCCTCGGGAAGCCCGGCCGGGCAAAGCCAGGAAAGGAGGCAGGAGAGGGGACGGGGATGCCAGTTTCAGCAGGCGCGGCTGTGCGAGGTGCCAGCGGGCCCGATGGGCAGGTGCGCTTCAACTCCTTCCTTGCGGCAGGAATTTTGCAGCCTCGCAACCTGGGATTGAATACACGCGCAAACGACAACTAAGCGTACATTGGCAGCATAATTTTGAAGTCATCAGACTGCACAGCTAAAACTCTGAAACCTCTTGGTGTAAAAATAATCCTTAATGAGATGAAACAATCAGGAAGACAAAGAAAGAAAGGAATGGTGCGTCCTACCAGGTTCTTGGCCTGCCTGCCTCCTGTCAGATTCTGGAAAAATACCCCGAAGTTTTGTCATACCTAGTAGCAAGTCCCAGATCTATTTACTGCTTGTTTTCTAACTCCTCTAATGTATGTTGCTTTGCCAAAGCAAGTGCTAATTTCAGAAGCTCCCCAAAAATCCACATTTGAAGAGCCCCATTAGCCTTGAAGTAAACAAAATACCTCTAAGCATACAATAATAGCTTACTTGGATCCAGTTTTGTCATCTACTGCATTTCAACTCTCAGCAATTTTCTTTTGTTTGCTGAAACTGGGACAAAACCCCAGTGTCCTTGACATATAGAATCAGAAGTATAACAACAGAAAGAAGAGCAATTATTAGACTTGACAGACTACAGGAGACAGCTAATAAAATCCATACAAAAAATGTATTACACAAACAGTGCATCTTTAGGAGATAAGTACATTTGTAAAATTCAGGTTGAGATTTGGTTTCTGAAAAAAAAACAGTTAGGAAATGGTTGACACTACAGCTTTGGTTCAGGTCTATCTCTCTTAAAAAAGGAAGATAAAGTATTGTTCAATGTAGAAACATAAACTGTGTCAGGTTCAAACACTAAGGAGGGCTGAAAGCATAAACACTCTAAGGTGTAACAAATCCTGTTGCTATAAAACATTAGGAGAAATTTGACTTAATTCTTTAGGCACAGAAATAAATTTTCCTCCTTTCTTTTTGCATGTTTATATTTCTAAAAAACTTGTAGAAACTAATCCTATCCACTCAGATTATCTTTATGGCAAGTATAGCATTTGCAACAGCTGGAAATCAAGCATTCCTCCAAGAAGTAAACAACAGCTAGGACAGGAATTTCAGCCCATTTTTTGAAACAGATAATCCAGAAAAGTTTCCACTTCTGAAGTGTTTGGGGGAACACTGAGAGATATACCCATCTGAGAACCCGAGCAGTAAACCCCTGCATACTGAAGAGACTGGCTATTCAGTCACCTGAAGCTACATCCTGTGGGCAAATACATTCACAGTCAAAGAGAAACCAGAGCTCATCAAAAAACCCAGCCTGGATACTGCTAACAGTATAGAGGTAGCCTGCACCAGACACTGCAAAAGTCATCTCTCCTCATATCTGTGAGGACAAGACCCAGTTAGTTTTTCCAATGTTCCACCATGGCCTTTTATTAAATAGTTAAATGCTGTATTAATACGTGCTCCGGCTGTATCACTGACTGACCTGTTACTGCTCCATGGCATTCATGACTCCATTTGGTCTCCTGCAACCACTTGTAGCATATTTAAGCAGTACTGTCTGAAGCTTCCCTATCACATTGTTAGCAAGAGGGGACCACAGGAGAAAAAAAATATAAATAAGTAAATTATTTACTCCCTCCTTGTACTCACTCCAGCTCCATTGCCTTACCCTTCCATAAGAGCCCCCAAACAAGCTTCCAGTGCCTACACACACACAAGCTCCCAGTGCCAACAGACCAGGTGAGATGTAACACAGTCAGAGTTTTAATGTCTCTATTAGTTAATAGAATTTTTTGACACTACTTGCTTGCTCTGCCCATACAGTTGAAACAATCATACTGTACAACATGGTCTTTATATCAATGATTTAACATTGGTATCCCAATAAAAGTTTCTGTGCAGTTCAATGACTTGAAAGTCTTGTAATCCCAAAAAACCAAATAGGAATCATGACTGTGTATACATATATTAAACAAAACACAAAATTTACAGACAGACATTATGAAATTATAAGCTTAAAAAAAAAAAAATCAGAATCCTCTACCAACAAAGCTAGGCAGTGTAAGCTTCCATATGATCCCCTTTAAAAGTGATTCCATTTTGCCCTGCAGACCCCATTTCCCACGGTCAGTTACTACTACTGGAAAGTCCAGTACAAGGATATGCTGGTGGTAACCCCTGTTGCACAAACTTTGCTCATAAGGAATTAATTGAGAACACTTTTTCATTTCCCTGAAAAATACCAACAGCCACCAGTGAGCATGAGAATTTTATGGTCAAGAAACCTGCATCTGGGACTGGGCCCTCAAGAACTCACTCTCCCACTGTGAAACATAAGAAGCCTAAAAACAGCACATCCGATGCAGGCTGGAAGAAGATAAAACAAGCAGAGTGCTCACTACATCATGTAAAAGCAGTGAATATTGCAGTAGGTGAGCATGTTGGTTATATAAAGTAGAAGAGTTTTCTCTCCACATACGTCACTATCTTAGAAAAAAAATGTTCGTTCAGCAGAACAGAGGGAGGGGACTTCACTAAATCCAATCCTCTGCTACGATAAGCAACCACAGTACGCAATCCCTTTCGTATTAGGTTAAATGGAGACTGTAGACTAAGTGACTGGTATTTCTTGCACAAAAAGGAATAGGGAACTATGGTGAATACTTCCCTCTGAAGGAGTACGTATGAGCTGCAAGGTCTAAACTTACAGCTGGACCCCATCCATGGTGTTAAAAATGAACAAAATTCTCTTCTCTCTTTCAACCTTCCCTTCATTTCTTGTGTACTGCTGTGAATGCCAGTCGCAGTCTGGCCTGTAATACAGATGGGGCGGGG
>VYXH01004773.1:0-16792 GCA_013397275.1 Burhinus bistriatus
CTGTACTCCATCAAGCAGATCCCAAGTTCCAGCGCAGTATTGAAAGCCCATGTGCGTGTCTCAGACTTGCTGGCAGTTGCGCACTTTGAGAAGAATCAAAGGAAACAGTCTAGTGCTGAGGTCACCAAAGCACTCCTCATGGGTTTTTGCAGGGTAACCTCACCAGTGACAGGGATGGTTTCTTGTTTTGGCAGCTTTTCCCATCTCTTGTAATGGGCCTGCATACCACTAAGGTCATGACTTCCAGAGTTAGACAGCTTCTGGTTGAGGAAGATCCTTGTGAAATCTAGATTAGTGATATTCTTCTTATGAACTAGAGCTTGGTTAGTGATAGCTAACAAAAAAAGGCAAGCTGTCTCTCAAGCTGGAAAGCAGATAATATATTCTGGAGATTATGGTGTGTGTCACAACAATGACTTAGTGAAGGAAAGACTGTACAGACTCTGCAGAGGACTCTCACCATTTATGGGCATTATTAATCTAAAGGGATCGAAGAAAATCTGGGTAGCCTTAAAGGCATGGCAACAGTTTACCTTAGAAAGTATAACACATGCCATGAATTGTCTCATTCCTTAAATATATTGACGGGGCTGTCCTTGAAGAGCCTTCAGAGAAAGGGGCATGGGCAGCTGGTTGAAGATACTTTCTCATCATGCTGTTTGAAACTTCAAGGAAGACTTCAATGCCTCATAGTTTCAAGATGAACATGAAAGAAGAGGTTACTTAATCATATACAGAATACTGGTCTGCCCTTTTCTGAAGTGCCATGCCATTTGATACCTGTAACAAAAATCAAGGTGATGCATAGAGTTATTTGCCCTGTAAGAGCAAAGATGATGAACAGGATAGCCTCTACAAGGTAAGGTGCTTAAAAGTGTGGTTATTTAATTCTGATAATGAAGCAGTATCTGACTTTGGTCCCATAATAATATCATTAATATCAAAGTCACTTCAGTTGCCTCCCCGTAAAATAGGCCTAAGTGAGACCCTTCTGATGCTATTGATATTTTAAAGTAGGAAAGTTGTTATGAAAACTGGGCAAACTATCTGTATGCAATATCATAATAGAGAACAATGAGGAGGAGATAATGTTAACGGCTATAAATGTATATCAGATAAAAGAAAATATAGCTTCAAAAAGCACATCATAAAAATGGGAAATTTAATGCTTGGTGATAATCAGGTCAAATACTGTGTCTGCAATAAAGAAATGATAGAAATGTCTTATGAGTACTAATAATATTTCAATTGTGTGAGCTAAAACAAGAATAACAATCTCCTGCTTCATGCTGTGATGGCTAAGGGTAGAAGTGCACTTCTCATGCATGGTGCTAAAGAACAGACACCTGTGCTATGGGATTTTTCCTCTATTTACTGACCTTTGTCAGTGACATTTACAGGCAAAAAAAAAAGTTGGTTTTTTTCTGATGAATTGTTCCATTTCTATAATTTTAAAAGATGGTAGTTACAGCCCCTATAACTCTGTGTGACACACTTGTCAAGAATGTGTTTGCGCCAGGCCTGTACTGTGAGCACTTTTACTGTTCTAGACATCTGGTGGCACTGCCCATGAGGAGAAGTGAATGGAGATGCTGAGACAGAATTTGTTCTAGTAATTCTAGAAACTATTTTGGCTACACTGCAGGTGGCTAGACTTCTGTCCCACTCGCCTGCTGAACTGTGGTCCTGATCCCTCTGAGTGTGCAGGAAGTTGACTACTAGTGTCATGGGAATTTAAACTTCAAAGCTCCCTCCCCTTATACAGCAATCCTGGTGCAGGCATCGTTGTCTTATAATAGAGCCAGTCATGTGTTGACTACCACCCTTGTTCCCTCATCTGTAAATAACCCCAACAATCCAGCTGTGGTAGCATCTTTTCCTTTTGCAAAGTTATGCTCCCTTTCCACAGCTGGTGACACAAAAAATAGTGTTTCTCAGCCAGTCATCACAGAAATAGGCATTATCAAGTGCACCTTCAGCAAGTTTGCAGACACCACCATCTGCGTGGTCCAGTTGACACAATTAAGGGACAGGATGCCATCCAGAGGGACCTAGACAAGCTTGAGAACTGGGCCCATGTGAACCTCATGAGGTTCAAAAAGACCAAGTGCAAGGTCCTGCACCTAGATCAGGCAACCCCCAGCACCAATACAAGCTGGGGGATGAAGGGATTGAGAGCAGCCCTGCCGAGACAGACTTGGGGATACTGGTGGATGAGAAGCTGGACATGAGTCAGCAATGTGCGCTCACAGCCCAGAAGGTAAACCATATCCTGGGCTGCATCAAAAGAAGCATGGCCAGCAGGTCAAGGGAGGTGATTCTGCCCCTCTACTCTGCTTTGTTGAGACCCCACCTGGNATTCCTTCACTTGAGTGATAGCAGGCCTCCGTGTAGCTCTGGTGGAATACTGAATATACTTTTTTGGCAAGGCAGAAGTGCTATGTTACAGATAATTAACTAACTATTTCTAAATACTGAAGTAACCTGTTTGTATTAACTTCAATTTCATGTATAGCCACGTGCCACCAATTCTTTAAAAGCTGGTTTTCACAATAAGATATTCTCCCCTGCAATTTTTTCTGCTAATGTGTAACGCTGAATTAGAAGAAGTGATGGATTTGCTACCTATGTGTAATTGGGCCTGTGGGTGTTCAGTATACCTGTATGCAAGAGCAATTTGGTTAATGACTCATGCTTACTGCCCTCATCTTTGAATATGCAGTAGTACTGCTGTTGCCCTGAGCAGATGGAGATCAGCATGAATACATACTGTTTCAGAAAAAGATCCACCACCAGAGTAGCAGTAGTGAAAAAGTTTTATACAAGTATTTATTTCCCAAATCCCTGGACTTTTATTTGCCACGTCTTACTTGTACATGAGCTAATGCAAGTGTTAAGCCTCTCTTCTCTCTCATAAGACAGTTAGAGAGAAGATTACCTCTAGAAAAGTTCTGAAGTAGGTCCTATAAGCTGGAATTTTTTGAAGAGCTTGGATTCCTTTTTACCTGTAGAATGTTTTTAAGGTTCTTTTATTCCAAGCAAATGCTACTTTCTTTTATGGGGATGGAGACTATTTTTGTTACGGAAAGATGCAGAGTAGTCTCAAACATTTATACAGTTATTCCTAGTTTATACATATTTAGGAGATTTCTCCAGAAAAATATTGATCTTCATACTACTTACTCTCTCCTTTGGTTAGAAGAAAACAGTATACAATTGCTGAGTTTCATGTGAGAAATAAAATACAAGCTTGTTTGCAAAAGAGAAATGTTGCCTCAAAGTTACTTTCCATTCTTTTATGCACTGTGGTGAGGATGAAATCATATGCTTCAGATCATGGGAACAAGCAGAAAACGTGATGGCAGAGTAACAGCAGTGTTTGAGGTAAAGCTGTTTAGCACTTCGTCCCAGAGTACAACATCCTTGTCCCATAAGCAAAAAATACAAAGGGAGTAACTGCACAGAAGAAAAATAAAATATGTCCATGGAAAATTGAAATAAGCATTGTATCTTGGCAGCGTTTCTTTGTTTGTCTTTTATTGGTGGGTAATCTCTCAGTTACTAGAACATACTTTCTCCCTCCAGGTGTGCCTAGCCTTGTTTTGGCTTGATTATAATTAACATAGGGATTGAACAGTTCTGAGTTGAAGTGTAGGTACTTAAGTAATGTTCAGCCACTTTCTTCACTTAACCTCATGAGTGCATTATTAAGGCAGTGAAATTTCTTTGACTGTAAATGCAAGTTTTATCTGCATGCTTTCTCTTGAGATATAAAATTAGTGTGGTATGGGTATATTTCTCTCATTTGAAGCTGTATTTATAGTAAATTGATCTTTCTTTGCATGTCAGTTTCTGATTGTTCTCTTGGTTTCTGATACTGCTGTGCTGTTAGCATGTGAATTTAAAATTAAGCACCATCTTCAGTTTCTTCACCAGGGACACTGTTTAGCAGAAGAGATGGTCAGGAGAGGAGTAGGGGAAGAGAGGAGAAAAGGATGCTGGAGTATGGAGTGGTAAAATCAGTTGAGTGTGAAGAACTGGCTACTGTCATATTTCACTCATAAAAGTTGCAGGCAGCATTTAGAGTCAGAGGTAAGTTCCTGTAAAGTTGACACCTTGACATCTTAAACTCATGCATTAATTCAAAGCCAGATAGGCTGACCCTATGGCCAAATTAGGCCTGCTGATTTAATTTTTATTTCATTGCTCCTGCAGACCTACCAAAGGGGATCAGCCACATTGCTGCTAGGCTTTCCCTGCTTGGAAACCCCTTGTGTGTACAGGATGTGGGTGTTGTCACACACCGTCGGTTCCAGGGGAGGTTTTTCGCTTGATTTCAAAGCAAGGTCAAACTCTGCTTCAGGCTAATGGAGATGCATGTCGAACCAGAGGCATCCTGACAAACCTTTACAGGTTATCACTTTTCCCATGCCCTGTTTTCTCTAATTCCTGGTCCACAGGCACCACGTCTTGGCAATACTTTTAACATTTATTACCAAGGTCTTGCCTTAAAGCTTATCACAATCTGGTGCAATTAAAAGGCTGGATCCTCCTGTCATTCAGCTCTGTGGGAAGTGTGATATTTCCTCATTTCACACTAAGCTTAGTCACTCCTCAGACAGACAGAGAAAAGGGACGTATGTTCAGTTCTGGGTACCTGAGATAGCAGCCAGGGCTCCACCAAGTCAGGGGGACAGAGAGGCTCAGCCTCTGGTGCTCTGACCTATCATATGGATTAGCTGAGTGTCCACAGCATATGCTTTAGGAAGGAGAGCAGGACATAAGTCAGCCCTGAGTCCAGCCTGCTGTGGCCATTATTATATTCTTGCTTGGACATAGAAATGAAGAGCCTAAAAGCTGTTGAGAGTTGCGACATTGGATTAGTTCCTCCAACTGCAACCATATAACTTTTCACTTATTTATCTGTCACTGCTCAGGAGCCCAGCCAAAAATATGAGTGCCAGAGCACTAGGTTTTGCTTCTACACAACTATATCTTCTTTTATACTCAGTCCAAAGGAAAGGCAGGTCATGGTGAATTGTTTCAGGGTTAGGCCTTCTAGCATTTTCCTATGTCTCTGCTAAGGGCTGCTGTAAATTGCGCTGTGGGCCTTGCTTGGGAATACTCCTGAGGTGTGAAATGTCTCCAATGGGCTCCATGCATACCAGGCAGAGTCCTGGTGCCTGAACTTACCCACCTCTAGACCTCCTCTATTGGCAGACGTGAGTGGGTGTTGTTGGGACCAAACTCCATATGACAAGTGCCAGTCTTTGAATCTACGTCTAAATGTGTTCTCCCGACATCTGGAATAAAATGTAGTTGTAATAAGGAATACAGCAGCTGTTGGGTGTTTAAGCCAAGTTTTAAAAGAGTTTTGCTTCAGTTTCAAAGGGTGGGTACAAATAGCATGCCTAATGCCCACTGTGTACAAATAATAACATGAAGCTGTGACTGAATGCTGAGGTGGCGCCCTCACACGAGAAATGAACATTGAATAACTCTTGAAGCCTTGTAAGAATCCCAGTATTCAGTGTAGCTGGCAGATACAGCTGTCTCCGAGGAGACAAAGTCTTGTTCGGAGACAATGATCAAGTGATTACAGAACATGTCCTTGGATGTGACTACCCTATGTGTATGCAAAACTTTTATGACTGCCACTGTATGCCTGAAGATTGAAACATATTTGAATGTGTGCAGGTACTGGGGGTGTTATGAGGCTTTTAAGTTACAGATATTGCCATTCAGGATGGAGTGGCATAGTTTTGAGAAGCTATCTTGGAGATTCGATTGCCAGTTTCCTGTCCAGCCTCATAAAATCACTGTGCTCTAAATACCACCACAGATTTTTCAAAGAAAACTTCTAAAAATGGTTTCTGTTATGCTAAGTCATAACTAAAAAAAACAGTTATCCTGAGTAAGTGCACTCCAACTGTGGCCTGAACAGTGCACACCAATAGCTTCTATGACACTTCTTATCTCGTCACAAAAAAGCAGCGATTAGTCTAAGTAGCAAGTATTGTGTTTCACTGAGATCATGACATTAGCGTGAAGATAGCAGGAAAATAAGAGCAGAGGCCTCATGTAGTATAAAGGACTATAGTTTTACAAAAGACATAAGAATGGCTGTAGTTTGTCCAAACTAATGTCTGAGCAGGCCTGCTGGTCTGCTTAATAGGATCCAGCTGCAGAATCCCAGGAAGGACTATGAAAACAGGACAAATGTGGCTCTCCTGCTTCTGCTACAGTTTCCAGATTTCCACAAATCAGTGGAGCTTCAGTGATTTACACTGGACAAACATGTGACCCCCTTTTTATTTTTTTGCAGTCAGAAAACCCCAAATTAGTTCAGCAATAAGGATGTGAAAATTAAAACAAACAAAATAACCTTCCTAAAGTACTTTTTTCAGTTGCCTTGCCAGAATTAATTTTTGTTAGTTGCTGCTATTTTTAAGACTTGCAACTGCAGAATGCATTGTTTTCCATCAAAAGAATGAGAATACCTGTAGTCTTCATATAACTTTAATGCAGAAGTAATGCTATGCAGCTCTGATATATAGAAATATTTTATACTAACAGTACTGCTGCTTAGAGAATGTGGCCTTTAGCCAATTTGTTTAACATTTCTTCTGCCATTGTGACACTTAATAGCTTGCTGATAAAATAACACTATTAGCACACTATGCTACAAGTCACCATTGCCAGAGCTCCGATGATGGTGCAGCAAATTATGAAACTAAAAACAAAAGTAATATTTTAACAGGTACTCTTTGGGTTTACATGCTGTCAGCTTGCATTGATGATTGCAATGGGGCCGTGGTTTCTTCTGTAGTTGGTTGTTTTTCCTATTTTTACATTCACAAACTTACACTCTGACCTTTTTTCTGCTCCTGCCCAGTACAAGTTAATTGTGAGGTTAATGAGTTTGTGGTGGTAGGGGATATGTGCCAGATGGCATAGTCTGCCTAATGTTGCTTAATCTACACGTAGAGTTTCTGTGAATTAAATGACCTTAAATGTCATCAGCTTTTTAATTGTAAAATAAATCTGACTCCCTGGATGTGGAGTTCCTGGGTGTTACCACATATGTTAGTAACGACATCTCATATGAGGTCTTTAAACAATCACCAAATGGCTCCAGTTGCAGAAAAGTCACTCAGACTGCACTGTTTGTACCAGCCAAGAGTCTTACCATTTACACATCTGTGGACCCAGTCCTGCGTATGGATGTGCTTAGTTACCTTACATCCAGGTTTCTCCCAGCACTTTAATTTACACAGCACATGACTGTCTGTCAGGTTTGTCAGATACTTCAGATATTTATGAGGGTCAGATGTCCAATCTGTGGATTTATATGTTTAAACTTACCCTTCTTTCTTTTTTCCTCAAGTTTTTTAAGTCAGTGGGACTCTACTTTTTACTTTTTGAAATACCTAATGAATGTGTACACTACAATAAACAATAGGTTGTGATTCAGTGCTGTAGATAGACAGTGTAAGTTATCCAAAAATCATCAACTGGGAAAATTATGGGAATGTCCAGGATTTTTAGGCTAATGAGCCTGTTAGGAAACAGTTCAAAAGAGGATGGGGCAAGGAAAAAAAGAGATTAGCTCAGTTTAGTTCCACCAGAGTATCCCTTACACAAGCTAGAAATGATCGACAGCAGCTGTTCCAGCTTCTTCTCATGATCACATAGCCAGGAAGAAAAGCTCAGGCTGTGCTGCTGTCACACTATGTCGCACTGTGTGGACTCTTGGGGCTTTTCAGAGGGTGACTGCAAAGGCAGACCTCAAGAAGCCTGGCAGAATCCACTCTGAGAAAATGATGGCTGCAGAATGAACAAGAACATCTCTGTCATATTGGGCCTGGTCCCTGACAAGTTTCAGGTGTCGCTGAGATCCATTTGATGCATGGCTCTTGCAGTGGGTATGTGAGCAGCTGCAGACTGCTGGAGATCTCCCAGGCATGTTTCTGAGCTTAGGGGGAGGGTGATTTGAAGCCAGAATATGTAAATCAGTGCTGGGCATTCACTGCGACATGACATAGCATATTATAAGCTCACCAGTGGCACTACACCTGTGTAAGCATTTTGATGTGCCATTAGATGTTTCTAGTGAAAAAAATATTTGCATTTAAGAGACCAGCTTTTCAGGTTCTTTCCCCAGCAACTCTGTAAGGCTCTAGTTCAGAATGGTCTTGGAGCCTCAAGCTTTCCCTTACAACCACTAATTATGTTTGGTTCCTTAGGGAGTGAAGGAGGATTTAATCAGATCTATCTCCGTTTTTCTTCATTATCAAAAGTACCTATACAAAAGATATGTGTTTACAGTGCTAAAAGTGTTAAAGTGTCTTTTTGAGAAAAGGCTTACTTTTTCTAGTGAAAATGCTTCTGTTGTTGTGTGTAATGCAAAAAAAGCCAGCCTTTGTGCTGTTTAATTATGAAAAACACTGCTAGGATGCAAATATGCAGACTGTGGATTGCATTACCACAGATTGTGGCTTATACCTGGGATTTTTAGCCATTGCAAGCCAGTTGTCTCAAAGCTGGCAGCTAATAGGCAGACATCATCTTCTGCACTTTCACCTTGTCTGCAGAAAATACAGACCTGGTGCAGCGCTTGTGGTAGGGGCATCTAGACTCAAACAGAAGTGGCCCCACCTGTGCACTGCATGAAGACTAGATTGATCTGATTTTCACAGTCCATAAGCATCAGATGAGAAATCTAGCCAGTGGATCTCTACAGCATATAACCACTTGTCTGCCTCAAATTCAGTGGGAAACAAAAAAGACAGTAAGTGTTCCCTGGCCTTCTAAAGGAGTAGAACTGTCTGAAAATTTCACTGAATCTCTAGCCTCGTGGGACCAGCCAACAAAGCTAATGAGAAAGAGAGTTGCCTTGTATTATCATTTGGAGATATTGCAGCTTGGGGAGGAGGCCTGTGAATTGCATTCTGCAGAGCTGAAGGAACTGTTTTGCTGCTGCTTAAGTATTAACGTGGCTGTATATATGGAAAAGTGCCTTCCAGCAGGAGAGATATGATACTATTTTAAGTGGTCTGATGTGAAAAGAGGAGGTCGTCTGGTTCAGGAGCCCAGGGCAAGATGTCAGTCTAATGTGTTTCAGTAGTGCAAGTTCAGCGTAGGAAACACAGGAGAAGAGCAGTGAATGTCTCCAGCTGTGAACCTACAGTCTGCTCCTTGCATGTTGCCTCCCCTGGGCTTCACAAAAGCAGTGATAAGGTGCAGAAGTGTGCCTGCATGGTTAAAGCTGTAGGGCAAGTGAAGTCCTCCTTCTTCAGCTTTAAGATGTTGCTTGTATTACAGTAGTGTTAAAGTAATAAATTCATAAAAAGGGAAGTTGTTGGCTTTCCCCTACGGAGCTCAGGCTCTGACCTGGCCAGCAGACCAAGCACAGAGAGAGGAGATGTGTGAGGACAGTGCCTTTTGTGCTGGGCCTCCCTGTTTTCCTACAGTTAGCACAAATCCACCTGCCCCTGCCTCACCCTCCAAGGAATGCAACTTCATATAGACTTGCCTTTATTTATAAAGTATAGTCTTATCTGGAAAGACAGAACAATTCTCAATTAACATGCTGGATGGTTTGAAAAACAATTACTTTGCATTTGTTTAAAATGTATACAAAGTACTTCTGCATATGCTTGTTTTATATGAGGATCTCTAGAATCTTGTCAGTTCTAATTTTCTGCATGTTTGTACATTCCTGCTTGTTTTCATGGGAGAGCAAGCCACTGGCCTTTTTTGCCTTTTTTCCTTTTTTTGTTTTCTTCTTGTTTTCCTCTTCCATGGTTACACTCCTACTTACGAACATTTATGTTATGACAGCAGCTACAGATTCAGTTGTGCTTTGGAGCTATGCAGGGATCATGTGAGATACTGTGAACCCAAAGACACAGCAGACAGTGCTTGTTGGGGGAAGGATGAGACATGATGCAGGGGTATGGTGAATCACCAGGAGTCACACAGAGCTGCAACGGCAGAGGAAAAGATTGGCACAGAGGTCCTCATGACGTGCCAAATGCCCTGCCTTGGTGACAGCCCTGCTTTAGCCTGGCTTTCTTGCTTTTCCTGTAGTTGGAGGAGGATGTTTCACATCTTTGAAGGAGGATGTCATTAGCCTGATGATGTGCCCCAAATCCTGGTAGAGAACTGCCTGCCAACTTATCTTTTGGTTCAGCAGAACAGGTTCTGCACCACCATGCTTGGAATGTATGAGTTGTGTTATAGTCTCAAAAAGTGAGTAGGCTCATCCAGCCCATACTTCAACAACCTCTCTATGAGGATCTTACAGAACACATGGTCAAAAGCCTTACTGAAGTCCAGGTAGACAATATGCACTGCTCTCCCGTCATCTACCAAGCCAATCACTTCATCATAGAAGGTTATCGGCTTGGTTGAACATGACTTCCTCTTTGTGGCTCCATGCTGACTATTACCAATCACCATCTTGTCCTTCATGTGCCTGGAAATGGTGTCCAGGATTAGCTGGACACCTTCCCATGGATCGAGGTGAGGCTGACCAGTTTGTAGTTCTCAGGGTCCTCTTTCTTGCCCTTTTTGAAGATAGGAGTGCCATTTGCTTTCTGGAGGAAAAGGCACTTCTCCCAGTTGCCATGATTGATCAAAGATTATCAAGCACGGCCTTGCACCGACATCAAAGCAGCTCCTCCAGCGCTAGAGGGCACATCCCATCGGGGCCCATGACCTTATGTATGCCCAGTTTGCTTAAGTACTCTTTAAACCTGATCATCTTCCATCAGAGGTGAGTCTTCCTCGCTCCAGACTTTCTCCCTGGTCTCTGGGTCCCCAGTTTCTGAAGGCCAGTCCTAATAGTAAAGACATCTCTTCAAATATTTATTTAATCATTTATAAGGGAGTTGCAGCTGAAATTACTTTTTTTCAAGTGACAGTTCAGTGGGCTGAAATGTTTTCTTCCTGGCTTTGCTCCAATACAATAACCAGCTTATATCCCTCCGCCCTGGCTGTTCAAGTGGAAGACTCAAACTGAAATCGTGAGAGTAAGTGCAGATGCTTAAGCACTTAAACCTTAAATCACCCAAAGATCTCTGCTGAGGAGCATGTGTGTAAAGTTAGAAGAAAATCTGGGTCCCATGGCTGTGCCCTGTCAGACTTGTGTGCATAGGATCCCTTTTTTGTGCACATTGTTTCTTGTGAAGAGGGCCAAATGCACCTGTCACAAGGATTTCCCTATCCTGAGTATTGCATTACTGGATACAAGGAAGATCTGCCTCCCTGTATGTACCCCACCTCCCATGCTGAGTGGGGCAGTCCTGGCAAAGCAAAATACAACCAGCCTTGCATTCACCAGGCACTATCCTCTGGGGAGGGGATGGTCCCTTTTCTCTCCACTCCCTGCAGCCAATGCTTTTGGGCCGCCCCTGCCTGCTACTGTCCTGGGTGGCTGTATAAGCAGGCAGGGCTGCTGCCCAACAGGGGTTCTTGGCACTAATGCCAGCCCTCTGGGTAGTGGGGTGTCTCTGGCACCGGTGCACACAGCTGCTGCTTCCCTTTTGCAGAAGGGGCTTTGTGTGAGGGCATTTGCCAAGGGAAGCCTTTGTGCCAGTGCCTCCCCTTTAAACAGCTCTTAGCCCATTGGGGTATGGCTTGATCCTGTTGCTTTGTCTCAGCCACGGTGGCTTGTGGGTTTCCCTGCTGTATTTGTCTGACCTGTAGTGACTGTAACTCAGTGATTACTGCAGCTATTTAATCTGCTGAGGGGGTAGAGAAGGAAAGTTGAGAGGTGAAGATACTTCTTTTCAGAAGATTTCTAAATGTGCTTTTTTTTAACCTCTCTATTTTTCCACTGTGTGAAGAAATGAGGAAAGGGAAGAGAGTCTAGCTCAGGTTGTGATAAAGAGGTATTTGTTTCCTCACCAACAACATTAATTAAGCTGGAGGCAGGAAGGCATATTCATTTCCCCACTGCTGTTCCAAATTGGTGCCACCTGCCAGAGGAATTGAACCTGATAGATTCCTTTAACACCAAGAGATGCCAGTGCTATATTGGCTCTGTAGCCTTTTCTGTTGGAACACCATCGCCATGGTGAATGTTTTTCTTTCCAAAATTGTTTTTGCAGCAGTGAAAATAGGCAGAGAATGTCCTGTGTTGTGATGCAAGAAAGGCTCAATTAGAAATTGCCAGACTTAGTGTAATGAGGATGTCGTCACTTGGAGCAAAATGCTGTAGCTATATAATGCAGGCTATAGTGTGCTAAGTGCTGGACAGTGATGTCTTGGCCTTGACTGAGCACTGTGAGCACCTGCTTAAAATCAAACTGTGTGTGAAAGTACTGGCAAGCAAAGTAAAAGTTTGTTTTGACCTCTTGTTAGATTTGCTTTTTAGTTCACTGCAGTAGGGAGGAGTAGGAGTGGATCTTTCAAAACATTGATACAAAAGATTTTATTTTTTTTCTTGTTTCCGTGTCCACAAGCAGTGGGCTTGGATGTCTGCATTGCCTTACTCTTGAGCTGATAGAGTCTAATTGCTATTTAGACTATGTTCTTCCCCAGAAAAGGATGTTTGTGAAGACCTGTCTTTTTAAAGCACTGGCCTGACATAACTCTACAGCTGTGCTGACAATCCTCAGTAAAAATCATACTGATATTTTTCTCTTTTTTCCTGATTAATGCATTTATTAGAGAGTGATTTTTCCCCTGGGACTGGAGAAATCAAATTAAAACACTTGCAAAGATATGAGCCAAATCTTCCTTAGAAGGAAAAAATGAGTGAAGAAAATCTTTTCCTGAAAGTATGCAAATGAAAAACTTTTCAAAAAAGTTTTACAGGTGACCTATGTTAAAACAAATAGGTATTCAGGAAATAGTCTCAGCAAAATAACACTTCTCTTGCATTTTCTTGAGCTATTAGTTTCCACTATCTAGAACAGCTGAATAGAGATGAATTTCCCAATAGAAAAATAAGAAGCATGGCAAAGGATTATGTGAACCACCTTTAAACCTCTGCCTTACAATGTTAAAAAAGTGAAGGAGGTATTGCAGTAAACTATAGAACAAATACAGAGCTTATGGGGAGTTTTTAAAAAGCAGGAAGCTACTGGAGATTAAGTTTCTGTAAAACAAAGCTCCTAGTAGGACCTATTCAGAAACTGGCTGATAGAGCTGAGTGTTGCTGGAAAATTGCTGCTTGTTGCTCTCCTTGGGTTGTCTTCAGATCAGTGCACATTTCCTGAACACCTGAGTTCTGTGTCCTGTACCCTGACCCCCAGGAACGCAGGGTCTCAATCTCCTGTACTGTTATCTGACCCAGATTGAAAGGGATCCATGAAAATAACATAGCAGCACCTGGGACTTCAGGGCCTTCAGGTGCTAGGGTCTTTTTCCCTCTTTTGCTGTCATTTTAGAAAATGTACAAGCTGAAAAAGAAGCTCCAAAAGTCGTGGGGACTGCTGGTGTTCCTGGAGCAGTTTTTCTTCTAACACTGCAAGATCACAAGAAATTTCCAAAACTTTGTTCTTGTTCAGACCAAAAGCAGAATCTGAGCTTCAAATTTCCTCTGAGACAGGCATACCTGGTTGCAGACAAATCTGCCTAACATCCTGTACCTTGGAAAGGAAAGAGAGACTATTTTCCCTGCAAACAGCTTTGCTTATTACTCTGTGCCCCAAAGCTATTTCTGCCACTGCAAAATGGTCACACAAACACAATAACATTTCCCCTCATTTTGCACAGAATTGGATTATCAAGAAAAGTTCAGAGCAAGGAAGAATCTAACACTGTGTCTGTAAATCCAGGCTCCTTTCACCTCCTACATCCTACATCCCTTTAGGCTGGAGTGCTATTGATCCAATACTTTATCTTGGGTCTTAAGACAAACTGTCTGTTTTTTTAAAGCAAGAACAAGCTCCCATTTATCCTTGAGTGTACTTCTGTGCAGTTTAGATACTCTGTGATCTTTTGGTCTGTGTTGCAAAGCTGCTGCAGGGAGCCAAGTTTCCAGTCCATGCTTGGAATAGTTTCCTCTGGCTTTTGCTAAACGTTTGCTAAAATACCGCCCACATTTATTATACTACATACTATTCTTAGTATCATTGCTCTGGGATAATACCCCCTTACCTGAAGGCATTTTCTCACTAGGGAAAACAGAACAGACTGGTCTGAATGCCTATGCTGGGTTTGCTCATAGATCATAGAAGGCTCCAGATGCTTCGTTTCTGTATAGGAAAGCTGTGCTTCGCAGGGAGCGCACCACTCCACTCCACTCCAGTGTGTGTTGCAGTCAGAAAGGGGGGATGAGTACCACTGGTGGCAGAGGGCAGCTCTTCTCTTCCTTGGGATCAATGAGTAGGTGTCTTGCTCAGGGCTCAGTGTCTGTAGCTGATAACCTGCATTATTGGGAGGGATAACCGCTGTGCAGAGAGATGAAGGAGGGATGACCTTGTATGTTTGCATTGGCACATTTTTACCAAATTAGTAAACTGCAGTCACACAGCCTGGCTGTACAAGAGATGCCTGCAGCATTTTCAGTCTATTTTTCATTCCTACACAGGAACTAGTAACCTCGCAGTCCTTGCACCTGTGGCACTCCCAAGGAGAGGGAGGAAATAATGCATGAAATGTANCTCTTTTAAGGTCTGTAGGGTGTAGTCTAGTTTTCCAGCTACTTCATGATAACCATAAGGACTAGAATTGTTTCATTTCCTTACTTTCACAAAACAGAATGAAAGAGACCCTGATTTGTAAAGACCTATTCATACACATTCAAGAAGAGTTAAAGCTAAAGTAATGCTACTTGGAAGAATGCAATTGTAAAGAGACATTTTGTGGGAAGAATATGAACAATACATTGAGAAAGCAGCAAAAATTGATTTTTTTTCATCTCATCTAAACACTCTAGAAAGTTGTGCAGAAGAGTTTTTCCTCAGAATGCCTTCTATGGTTATGAAAATAATAAATTGACCACTGATGAAAATCAGCATGCCCCTTGTTCAGATTTAGTCAACGTTCATCAGCCCTACCGCACACTGGAACCACACCAAGTTTATTTCTTGTGATCCCACCTTGCTGCAGTTTTCTCACATAATGTCATGGAGCTTCATACATTCTTTCACCTATATTTCTGTCACTTATACTGAATCATCCAACTTGCGTTATCAGAAGAAAAATTACTGAATGTTAAACAGTATTAAAAATCAAACCTTTGATTTAGCATTCAGTATTCTGGATTGCTGAAATACCTTGGCTGCAAAAAAAGACTGAGATGACCGTCAAACATCTTCATTGTTCTACAAGAGAAGCAGCTCATTAATTGAAGGGAAACCAAACAAAAGCTGAAAGAATAAGTAGGGAAATGCCACTTTTCTCCTCACACACGCTAAACAGAGCTTTTGAATGTTTGCAAACGGTTTAGGATCCTAAATTTCCCATTCAGATTGGGAAGCTGAGGTTAGGGACATGTTGATAAAGACGTCAAATCATATTTTTTACCTAGGTAACACATTCAGATGAGCAAAGAGCATGTGGGAAAGCCTGTCCTGACTCTGAGTAAGCCACTACCTGGTTATTAGCAATTGCTTCTGTAAGTTTGCATCTATTATAAAGTGGGGCAGCAGTGCTTACCACAGGTAAAACGACCTATGTGTCCATCATGTCCATCTCACTGAATCTAGCAAAACTGAAATCAGAGTTGCCCAGATGGGAAATAGGCCCAATGAGAGCTTATGTCCTCATCATACTTCCTGGAAGCCTCACCACATAAAAGAAACAATGAAGGAAAGAAACAAATAGTGCATCTTTTCCAAGTATTATATTGTGTTGGTTATGTCTTGGTATTTAATTTAATTTAATTTAATTTAATTTAATTTAATTTAATTTTATTTTATTNCTTACCTGAAGGCATTTTCTCACTAGGGAAAACAGAACAGACTGGTCTGAATGCCTATGCTGGGTTTGCTCATAGATCATAGAAGGCTCCAGATGCTTCGTTTCTGTATAGGAAAGCTGTGCTTCGCAGGGAGCGCACCACTCCACTCCACTCCAGTGTGTGTTGCAGTCAGAAAGGGGGGATGAGTACCACAGGTGGCAGAGGGCAGCTCTTCTCTTCCTTGGGATCAATGAGTAGGTGTCTTGCTCAGGGCTCAGTGTCTGTAGCTGATAAACTGCATTATTGGGAGGGATAACCGCTGTGCAGAGAGATGAAGGAGGGATGACCTTGTATGTTTGCATTGGCACATTTTTACCAAATTAGTAAACTGCAGTCACACAGCCTGGCTGTACAAGAGATGCCTGCAGCATTTTCAGTCTATTTTTCATTCCTACACAGGAACTAGTAACCTCGCAGTCCTTGCACCTGTGGCACTCCCAAGGAGAGGGAGGAAATAATGCATGAAATGTAGCGCTCTCACAGCAGGGGTTGTACATGGAGGAAACACTAGAATGCGATTGCCCACCAGCTGGTAAGCAGTAGAAATAGCTTAGCTGCAGACAGAAGTTCAGAGTGAGAGTGAGGATGGTGACCAAAGGAATTGCAATTGTCAGCTCTAAAGAGAACACTGCAGCTCTGTTAGCAAAAGCTGTAAGGAGACCTGCAATAGAGAAAGGGGTGAAAATTAGGCTGATGATGAAAAGTTAATACACATACCTGCACATTGGTGAAAGTGGATAGTAAAAAACCCTGATCTTATGCATGTGTGATGTTGAACTAATTTGAATCTAGCCCTGCTGTTTTTTCCCACTGTTGTCAAATTTCAAAGCTTCAAACATGGATCAAATTGGCAGAACATCATGAAAACAGTTT
>VYXH01004773.1:27353-42862 GCA_013397275.1 Burhinus bistriatus
GCCAGGGAAGGTTTAGGCTGGACATTAGGAAAAAATTTCTCACTGAAAGAGTTATCAAACATTGGAACAGGCTGCCCAGGGAGGTGGTTGAGTCACCATCCCTAGATGTGTTTAAAAGTCGTGTAGATGTGGTGCTTAGAGACATGGTTTAGTGGCAGACCTGGTAGAGTAGGGTCAATGGTTGGACTGGATGATCTTAAAGGTCTTTTCCAACCTAAACAATTCCATGTTTCTATGATTCTTCCAGCAGCCTCTTCTTTGAGGGGGTAGCCAGGCATGCTCTTTTGCAGGCTGTGGGAACAGCAGACAAAAGTTTGTATGAACATCTCATCCTTTAAGAGTCTGGGACAGCTTTGTGCTTCCTCTAACACAGATCTGGTTTCTCATGGTGGCACACTGATTGCAGCAATAATAGTGGATCGTAGGACCCAGAGCTGATGGTGAGTGGTGCTGACTCTTGAGTTATTCCTTGAGAACTGTTGCTGGCACCTTGCATGACCCTGCAGTTGAAGTGGACAGGAACAGAACAAACTACCAGCTGCAAGGGAGAATAGCAAGAAATTACTCATCTCTATGAGGATGCTTTGCTTTAATCCAAAAGGGTGGAGAAAGGTACTCTTTGGTAATTTGATTCAGAGTACCCTGTTATCATTTAGCAGGCAATGGTGGAGTGTTTTTGCTGTAGAGAAAGCAAGCGAGTCAAGGAGTTTGGGTAGGATCAAATGTGCAGTGTGCAGTTGCCCATTTTTCCATCCTGGGCACATGTAACCATTAACAATCAATGGACATGTTTGCTACCACGGCTTATTTGAGCTTTAATTTTTTTGAAACTGTGGCACATCCATCAAAAGGGCTTTTGGGCTCCTGCTCACCAGAGTACTGAGCACTCAACATGCCCCTGTGACCACTGCCTCTTTGTCCTTAGTCAGGTGGGGACTAAAGTGTGAAGCTCATGTTTTCCATAGTGCGTGATCCTTGTTTAGTCTCTTTGGAAGTTAGAATTGGCCAGGTTTTGCAAAGAAAAATGCCTGAATTCAGGTTTACTGAGAACGTTGATACTTGTGTGCTCATGGGGCAGAAAGAGAACAAGTTGGTGTAAGAGCTCTTTAGAACAATGTTATATATTTTTTTAAGTGGTGGGATATGCAGCATCACCTCTGTGTGATGCTGAGGAGTTAAGCAATGTTCAGAGGCTTTAGAAAGTCAATAAATGCTGTTGTATTTGTGCAGACAAACTATTCTGCTTGTGCAACTTGTTACATGCTGCTTTCAGTGAGGGTTAAGAAAGGGTGCCCAAAGCAGTTATCTTAGATACATGCAGAAGGAAAAAAAATAAAAAATAAAAAAGAGAAGAAAAAAGAAAAAAGAAAAAAAAAAAAAAGAAAAAAAAAAAAGAAAAAGCTAGACAGGAAAAGTTTCTTCAAAGGGTGATTTTTTTTATACTTAGTGACACTGAGTTGAAAAGGAAGCCCCAGCCAAAACCACAGCTCTACTGAAGGAAGATGCTGGAAGAGAAATCTTTGCTTTTGGAGTCCTTGTTACTCCTTGGTACCATAAGTGAGACAAAAAGTGAGCACAGAAACCTAGGCATGGAGAGCGATTGTTTTATGCAAATACACAGGCGTATCTAGGAGTAAAATGCAGGTTCTTTGAGGATGATTATGATCCAACAGTTGGCCAACACTGTCAGTCTGTAACAGACACTTTCCGTTAGTAACATGGAGCAATTTCTGAACTGAGCTAAACTGCAACTGACAGGGGTTTTTTATGTATTTTGTGACTCTATTTACATTCCCAGTGTTAACTACAGTGACAGGACTGACAATTCAGCCTTGACTCTGGCATCGGAAAGATTACCACAGAATGACTGGGCCCTTTTAGATACCACGGAAGAAAAATGGTGGTGTAAAGATTCAATTTCCTACTGGCTGAATGACCTGGTAGGCTGCAACCCATCTGTTTTCCTGAACTGCATGTGTTCCAAGAGACTGCCAGGTACTGGAAAGAGAAAAAGTGATCTCCAGGGGGGAGCAGAGAGTTTCAACAGGAACTGAGTGTGCCAGGTGTTTAAAAACAAAAGAGAGAGAAGAATGTGAAAAGAAAGAAAAGATACAACTAGGCCTGTCTGTAACGGTGTGGAAGAAAACTGGGAGGCAGCTGAACATATCCTGAGGAGCAGAGAAGGTGTCAGAGATGCTGGTTTATTTAGACAGAACTGCCATTCCTGGTGTCTGTAGAAAGACCTGTGAAAGACTGCCAGATCCTAGCACCAAATGGCCAGGAAGCTCTGTAGCAGTAGCTACTGCATTGGATAAAATGTATTTTTCCACAGCAGAATGGAAGTAGCTTCTGAGTCCTCCCCAGTCCCTGTTTTTACCAATTCTGTGCGTTTGAGCAACTTGGATGCCAAAATAAGTAAGTAGATGGGAACTGATAATTGGGCGGTACTTGCAGTCGCTGTGAGCTGGGGTGACTGGGACTGCCCATAGCTGCAATGAGCCATAAATTACATGTCTGTATAATATCAGGCTAAAGGTCTCCATGGTGGGCAACAGCCTTTATGGGACCTTTCATTATCTGTGGGGTTTTTGGCTGCAGAGGTGGGAACAACTTCTGAGCAACAGCAAACCCTGTTTTAACTCATTTCGCACAAGCAGGCAGTAGGTGTTGTCTCGTTGCTCTTTAAGGATGAAGGGCAACATGATGAAGATTTAGTTGACTTCCTAAATAACACAGGCTCTGTCATGTCGCCCGGGATTCCTGCAGTTTCCCAAACAGGGTGTAGTTAAACCACAGCAGCTCTTTTGCAAAGACAGCTGCTCCTCCACATGTGAGACCCCGAGAAATAGAGAACATGCTGCTTCCCCTGCTGTCCTCATCCAGCAGTTAATTACTCTCCACTTTTTGCTGTCTTCCATGAGTCCTGGTTTGAACTAGACTAGTTTGAGCTCCCTGCCATTGGATCTTATTAGACCCTTGACCTGATGAAACAGGGCTTTTTCTTCACACAGGCTAGCACCTCTCAACTTTCTCTTCAGTAAGCTGATCGATCAGCCTTCTGTCTTCCCTCATAAAAAGTACGCTCTCTGGCTGATGAGACGTTTATGTAGCTCTCCTCTGAACCTTTTGCAGTGTTTAACATCTTTTTTCTAGCTGCACAGCAGAGCAGGGAGCAGTGTCCCCTTGGTGCTTCCCTGACCTGGTACTTGGAGGCGCTCTTGCTCTTTCTGTGTCGGTCCCAGCTCAATCCCCAAGCCTGTCAGGTAACATGCATGGCACTGCCCTGCACAGCTCCACCACTGCAGAGTGACCACGGACAGACACAGACTACCAAAAGCTGTTTCCACACAACCTAGGGGGTACTCCAGCACAAGTGATGAAAGCCTCTCTTGGCTCTGCTTTGCTGTGGGACTTCCTACCAGACATGAAATCTTGCAATCTCTGCACTCAGACCAGCACTTCCTTCCCAGGCCATGTCTTTTTTCCCTGACCTCCCAGGAGGATTTAATCCCCAGTCCTGCAAGGCTTTGGAGCTGTTAAGGGGGAGAGAGGCCTCAAGAGCTGTGTGGCATACTGTGAAAACACACCAACAAAAACAGCTTCAGGATTTCCACTACATTGACAGCTGGTGGGTGTTTGCTTGGTGTCACTGAATCATAGAATCATAGAACGGTTTGGGTTGGAAGGGACCTTGAAGATCATCTAGTTCCAATCCCCTGCCGTGGGCAAGGACACCTGCCACTAGATCCGGTTGCTCAAAGCCCCATCTAACCCAGCCTTGAACACTTCCAGAATGGTCACATAAGGCACCAATCAACAGGCACAAAGCAATTTTTAAGCCAGGCCATCCAGCAGTAGCATGTGGCTGTGCCATGAGGCAGAGGGGAACCTCTTCTCCATTACCTCCAAAGCTTGTTTGCAATGCAATGGACACATCACCAGCAGTCACTTGGTGAAAACCAGGCCACCTTGAGCACTTAGTTGAATGAACCTGCTAGCAGCTTTAAAGTTTTAGCAAGCTGCTTGAATTGCTTGTGAGTTTTTGAGCTCAGATGCCAAAGGAGTTATAAATACTGACCAGAAAGATTAAGGTCCTCAGTTGTTCGGTTCCATCTGTCTCATGGGGAACAGTGAGGGTACACTCCCAGGAGGTACCCCGGAAACACTGTGTGGTGGCCTGGACCAAGCAGCAAAAACTTTAACCAGCAATTATTAACAAACTAAATAAATTTGTAGTCTAACAGGTAAATAGAACAGAAGGGATAAATATTCTCTGACAAATACTAACTAGCTAACAGTCTTGATGCACTGCAATTTTTTTATTATAACTAAAATTCTTGCATCATATTTGTAATACCTGAAATCAATAATAAGAAATTGGATTATAAAGAAACATTGCTATGATGTTAAATACATTATTGGCATAGTGAAATCATTTACAGTGCAATAATCATACCTATAACACCGGTTATTGCAAACTATAACTTGAGAAAGTTAAATTGTAAATCATAACTCAATACAGTGCTTGCCACTTATTCTATTATGCATAAAGATAATAGCATAACAATTTATTTGTTTATCTGTGGCAGAAAGCCTACTCATTTTAATTTGGGATATTTCATTTTGCTGTCTTTAATAGAATAGTTAGAGGATAATTCTGCTTTTGCTTACCCTTGAACAAATAAGGGAAATTCCACAAAATGTATGGGCTCACAGCTTTAATAACTTTTGCCGGGATTCCTCGGGAATAGAAAGCGACTCACTTTCTGACCGATCTGCTGGTCAGATGCCTTAGAGAGCTAAGATGGCTCTGGTATCTACACTTTTCTTCTCTGATGGATCCAGTGCCATCATGGATGGCTCCAATGCCAGGGTGTCTGGTCATGGTCTTGAATCCAGTCTGCTGTTATCTTGATAGAAGTACCGCTGTGTTATTTGTGGTGTTACATGACATGATCTCTTCCTTGTTACAGAGCCAATAATGATATATATCTTTGTAGGAGACAAGAAGCAGTAAGAAGTTAAGCTATATGTTTAATGTCCATGCTGATAGATAGCCTGGATGAAGTGGATTATACACATAATGATTATTTATTTGTGTGGTCTAACTTCTTTGTTTTGCCTTTACTTCCAATGTATTTGCTATAATACACAATAATATTATTTTTAAGCTATCAGACTGTGATTACAGAGCTTTAGTCTGTTCCTTCCAGACAAACCACCTGCATTTAGTCATGGATTAAAGTCACTGTGACTAGACAAGAGATTTATTTACAAGTGCTTACCTATATATACTGTTTCAGTTGCAGAAGGGCAACCGAAATTTACTTGATAAATTACCAGGTGAACTTATTATGTCTACTGACATTTTCACAGGTATGCAGGCTCCAGGATGGATGGGTGGATGCATCAGCAGAACAAGAGCGAGTGTACAAACAGGTCATTTGCTTCCAGTGTAGGTCAATCCTTTAATACCACTGAGACAGCATTTGTGGAGACTTGTGCCAATGAAGTTTGCTCATAAAAAGGGCTACAAGGGAGATATAGTTAACTACAGATGACAGCACTAGAAATTAAGAGGAACATGCCATACAAGAAGAAATTAGTAAAAAAATAGTAAGAAATCTCCTTTAACCAACCAGCTATTCTTAGTGTGGCATCTACATGCTACACAAATGCAACAAGTACAGTGGATTCCTCTTCCGTTTCTTCCTTTTGTTAATTCTGTTTCAGTCTGATAATTCTTCATACATATTTAGGGATGTCCTGTGGGGATGATTTGCAAAGCTAAGAGGACGCTTACAAGCTTGCTTTTCATTTATTTTGGGGGAATTTGTTACAGGTCCTGAAAATCTCTGTCTGGTATGTGAGTGTTGATTTCATTCAAGTACTTAAAAATAGCCCTGCAGTTCTTTCACCAGTGGGTAAAATTATAAAGTGAATTTAGAATACAGCCCTCATTCCTGAGCACTTTGCAGTGGTTTAATGGCGATAACTCAAATAGTACAAATAATGCAACCCTGTCCAAATGCAAACACTTCTTCCTCTTCCTTGTTTTCTTAGCAATAATTGGTTAAAGGAGGACTTTTCATTATTTCCACTGTTTGACAAGGAAGTTGTTCCCCTTCCGGAACCCTTCTCAGATGATGTTTAAATTACCAAGAGGTTTTGAAGCTTACTGCAAAAGTAGCTATAACCTGTCATGAACTTTGCTTTACTCCATGCTAGCAAAGATTTGTACAATGCTTAACTTCAAAATCTTTGTAGAACTTGCTTGGCTTTGGAAACAAAACTGTAACATATAGCCCAGGTGCCTTTTTTGTTGTTTGTCTCTTTTTTTTTTTGTTGTTGTTTTTTAATGAGTAGAAAATGTCATAGCTTCAGAGGTGTGGAGGGGAGGGTTTTCTCAGAACTATTAACCTGATATAATCCATTTATTTATGAATTACACTTTAATACCTTACCAGAAGTTATGGTCTCTCCAAGGTTTAAGCAGCTTTATGTACTGGATTGGTTCCTGGACCTCAGTGAAGTGGAATGAGTGCCTAGTCTGTGCTTTTGTTTTCACACATAACTACTGTTTTAAGAGGAAGATTAGCTTCCAGCATAAAACTGAGACCACCAGTATAAGAGTAATTTTGCCTTTGTATTCTCACAGCCCAGCCAAAACTGAATCAGCCTGTTCAATATTTAATAATTCAGGTGAGAAGCATATGGGAATTTATCTGTAATTAATGTTAAACAAGGTATTGTGAAAACTCAGTATCTGCAAAGAATAATCAAGGCCTTATATTGCCTCAACACCTACTACTGTTCAAAGTTTGTTCTTTGATGACAGGCTGAACTGGCACCTGAGAAAGTAGCTGTATTCAGTTGCATTAGAGGGTCAAAATCATTGCTGCACACAGCTAAGCTCATGGCAGAACCAAGTAACTGGGAACACAAATCTTCCTTTCATGCTCTGCTGGGTTCAGTAATCCCTGGAGGGTGTGGACTCTGATTGTATTTCCAGGTGATCCACTCTGGTGAAAATGCTAATCATGCTCTGCCCAGCAGCATCAGCTGTGTTGCCAAAAGCAAAGCTGTAGATCACGGTTGCTCTGGCATTACATGGCAGATGCCACCTGCTGCACAGCACTGGGCCCTGGTATTTTCTGCCTTCCTCAGGACGCCATGTAGCCTTGTGAGTTGAATGACAAGGGTCAAGATGCTGAAGGTGAGAACAAAGAGTACACATGTTGCCCCACTTGGCTTGATGTGTTACTTGGGGTGCATGAGATGGGGACAATTAAATATTAGTTCTGTGTCACTTACACTGGGGTTGAACCCTGTGCCCTGCAGACCTCTTAATCGGCCAGCCTCCACTTAACCAAAGGCTAGACCCTTTGCTGAAGCGCCTACATTGGGAGTGCAGCTGCCCTAGGCTTACACCACAAAGGAAAGAGAGACCTCTCCAGAGGATTCCTCACCTCCTCTGAGGTCTGAATTGCCCTCTGGGAATTGCCCTCTGGAAATGCTAGTTTCTCTCTTTGGACTATATTTAGAAAACAGGACAGCTAGTCTCTTAAAATAAGCTTTTCATCTAACAGTGTAAGAACAGGTAAGATGAAGCTAAAGTGGGTATTTCTTTACCATACAGAATAAAAATCTCATGCATCTTGCACTGGACTTCATTTGTGCATGCTTCTCTTTCTCACACACTCCCAGTTTGGTCTACCAGAACTGGTAGAGGTAGATACTCCTAGCTCTTCTCAGAAGGATGTTTACTTCTACAGGCCACACCAGCAACAAAGCAATGCTTTACTTCCATCTCCCATCCTATCTGGCAGCTACTGGGCTTCATATTTATTTTAAGATCTGTCTCTGCTTTCTTCACTCAGTTGCACTAAGAATGTAAAAGGGCATCATCTGTTTATTTGACATACCTTTTTGTAAGCTTTGATTAGCCTGTGGAAGAGTACAAATGGGTGTCCTGCTGTCTTACAGTATCTTGTGGACTGGCAGAGGGACTCGGCGTGCTCTGGTCTGTGGCTGACAAAAAAAGTCTATGGTGTCTCCATCTAAAAAAAACATGGCTGGTCCATGGAAGGGTCTCAGTTTCTTACTTGAACCAGCAACTTGTCTAGGAGAAGCCAGCTCAACCTCTCTGGGATAATGCATGGGGAAAACAATCTCTGTACCACACTCAAGTGGCTGAAGTCAGATTCGGGAGAGCAGACCAGAAACTCCTCATGAGGAAGGCACAAAAGTAATGAGGAATACAAAAAGTACAAGGAATACACAAAACTGTGTGGAGTGAGGAAACCACAAAAGTAATTCATGCAGGAAGCAGAAGGGAAAATGGTGTCAGTTCCTTTAGGAGACGTGTATTTTGCAGAGCAAGGGCTGTCTCTCTGGTCTGGTCAAAACACTTCTGGAGTGGGAAAGTCATGAGATTTATGAGAAAGGTAGTTCAGCTGGGGCCAACAGCAGTGTAGTACTTCAAAATTAAGTCTGCTTTGCGAAATGGATGCTAGCTTCGTATAACTCACACCAGCCTTGGACTTGTTGCCTGGAGGACAAGTTGCCTCAGTCTATGCAGTGGGGGAAGAGGCCACATATAGCTCCCTTGCTGCAGGTTTCTCACTGCCATTGCCTGTCTGCCTGCTCAGGGAAGGGAGGAAGGAGCGGATTGCAAGAGGAAGAATCCCTGTTCCAAAGTAATGGAAAGGTGACAGGAAAAATGATGGGAGTTGCTAGGAACATGTTTTAAATTTCTGATCAAAGGAAAAACAATTTCAGGGAAACATTTAGTTCACTTAGCTTGCATGATGCTAGGCAAAAAGTAATTATTGCAAGTACTAGAACATGCCATTGTACACATGCTGCTCTCTGGTTCACAGGATCACCAAAATGGTGGTAATGTTCATTAAAAGTATTTTAAAAAGGAGAATTGCTTGGAATTGCTTCGCCCTGCAATGAGGTTTTATGAAATAACATTTTGATACAGAAAATGGTTTCAATTAAAGTTTTCAGTGATAAACTTTAAATGAAAATTTTGCTTCACAAAATTATTTTGCATTTTCATTCTTCCAAATGATTGTTTTAAAGGGATTTAATTTCCTTTTCTAAATCTGATTTCTGTGTTTATTTCAAAGTTTGACTATATCTGTTTCTTTATTTCCCCTTGTCTGTTCCTGCCATGGAATGCAAAAAGATGACTATTATAAGGGGGTTTTTATTCATTTTTCCTTTTGACAGGATAATTCTGAAGATAAGCTGATTTTTAGAAAGTATTACTTAATGCTTTGGGTTCTAGAGAAAAAAAAAAAAAAAAAAAAAAAAAAGGAGAAATTGGAAGTAAAGATACTCAGTATCTTGAAAACCCAGTACTGAATGTCAGTGTGAATTAGCTTATTCCCTCTCCCATGTACACACACAGCCCCCTTCAGAGCTGCTCTCAAAGGGAACTTAAGAGACAGCTTAATTCTTCCCTCAGAATCAGGATAACGAATAAGGTGTTGTTCAGTTTACTTACATTTACCTGTCTTCTTATCCTTCCATTTCAGACACATGCTTTGTGCTGCATCACCATTTCTGTTTTCAAGCATTCACAAAGGGCAGCTATTTTAAATGATTTAAATGAGCACAAGTACTTAAGCAAAAGATTAAACTGTGAATTCATTCTACAATTGGTTGACAGTAGTTTGGCTGAACTGTCAATTAAATAAATTGCTTGAGTATGTTTCCAAATCTCTTAATTCTCCAGCAAATTAAGTCAAAAACACTCTGAAGGCCAGAGTTGGCCCAGAGGGAAAATTTAATGTACTGAAAAAAAAAATAAATCACATTTAACTTTTTCTAAGGTAAAATCTTCACGCAGGTTAGTAACTGGCTATTTTTCTGTTGATTATTTTCCCGTTCTGCCTGTGCTTCAGCAGCTAGAACTACTCCTAGCAGATCTTTGCATAGCATTAGATTAACATTTTCCATTTCTACAGTACTTTAGTTACCACTGCATCTCAAAGCCTTTTGCAGATGAGTCAGTTATGTGCTGGCAAGTGAACATCATATGAGCTCAGAGCAAGAACGTCGTGTAAGACAGCCAGTTTTATTTCTTGTAATTGTCACTCATCTTACAGGAAAACATTAAAGGTTCTCTTGAAACAGATGTGGAGTTTTTTAGTTTCTCGTTCCATTTTCTGAGAGATCATATCTGTCTCTCTCTCTTTGTAGTCCAAAGCTAGCTATATGCATCTCTCGTCCAGCAACACAACACAGGGTCATGTTTGTTTTACTGGCTAGACTTTTCCCTAAGTCAAAATGACCTGGAGGAGTAAGAGGCCAGCATCATTTTAATACGTGACAAAGGCAGTCTTTTGGTTTTGGCAGATGGTTAAATGAAAATGAAAAGTCTAATTGCATGAATCTTTAATGTCATATGGCACACTTCAGCTTGAAGCCTAAGTCAGTGAAAAGACATGGAAATCTTTCTTCTAGTACCTATGAATTCAGTTCAAGGTACTGAGACTTTCAGAAGCATACCGGAGGCCTTTTGCTTTGTACCCTTGTCTTTCCCTCAGCAGCCTTTACACTAGTGTTTTTGCTATTTCTCACCTCTGAGAAACAGCCTGGTGACCTGGATGTGTCTGCATGTTTGGGTGCTGGGAGGACTTCCTGGGCTGGAGTAGTCACCTCCTCCTCCTCCTCTCTGCTTTCCCTTCCATCCCTCCAGCTTCTTCTCCCCTTTCCCTTCATGCAGAAGACAAGGCCATTTCCCTCCTATGAGAGTGCCTGGAAATAATCTTCCTCACCCACTCCCTTTGGCAGAATGGGAATGTCACCTCTCTGGTCCATCCTAAAGGACAGCAACAGCCATTTTGAAAGCAGCTGCTTTGCATGATTTCTTGAGAAATCAGCTGAAGGTTGGAGTTGGGGGGCAGGGCATGGAGAAGTCATTTCCAAAAGATTCAGAAGCTTAGGCTTAAAGTTAAGCTTTTTATGATGAGCAAAGTTTTTGGCAGAGAAGCAGGAGTCGCTTATTTTAGCTAATGGACTTGCTATGCTTCCTGATACCAAAAGAAATATATGAGTTTGAAGAGCTGCATATCAAGCAACTAGGATCATTTCTGTAGCGGTCAGTGCCAGCACTACAGGCAGAGCTTCCAGAAGCACTTACAAGTTTGAAACTTAATTTCTCTTGAATCATTTAACATTTCAGTTATAATTTTCTTAAAATATCGTAGAATTTTGTTTTCTGTTTATGTCATAATTATAACACTGGCATGTGAAAAGAGGCATCATCACAAGTAGAAATAAAGGATATTTTGAGGGAGTGAACTGGTTGTTCTGAGAACTGCAGGGACTCGGGGAGGACACAAGTCTCTGGAAACCAGATGGACATTTTAGGTCCTTAGCTTTGTGGTTGCAGCATGAAACATTTGAGTTATCAAAATTATGTCTTCTTTCAAGTTCTTATTGGTTTATTTATAAAGTAAACATTATGGACTGAAAAAATAGGTAGAAAGGAACATGCAGTAAATAGATCACTGATTTGTGAAGAGTATTTGAACACCCATTTTAAGGAACGAAATCATGTATTACTGATCAGACTTTATTCCAAACAGTTGCACAGCATTTTTAATTGACACCTCGAGTAGGATTTTCAGGACTTGGCTGTGCTCTAGTTTTTTTCACTTCAAAAATCAATAGAGATTTTACCATCTACTTTAGTGGAAGGTCTTTTCAAACGGCCTCTTTTCTGTTGTTCTGTTGTTCTGTTATGTTATCTCTAAATCAGCTAAATTTCTTGCCTCAGATGTTTGTGTTGGAAGCAGCTCTGGTGCCGTACCACAGCATCTTAAGCTCTGATTCTTTTTAAACCATTCAAGTTCCGCTTACTTTACTGGAGTTTGAAAGCTGAGACTGTCAAAATTGTCTGGGGTACTGCTGCCATTTTGACACCACACTAGTTTGTGTTTCAAGATCTAGTAGCACGCTTTGGAGATGATTTCTGCCTCAACAGAACCATCCCAAGACCCTAGCCTCCATCCCATCGTTCAAAACCTTCAAAAAATAAGGTGATCAAGTATATCAGAACTGAATACTAAAGATACACAAGCTACTTTGTATGTGCCTGCCAAACAGTTCTGATTTGGCAAATGCACAAAATCTTTAGAATCGGATCTTTAGAAACCACCACTATTTCTTCTGCATCTTTGATACCTTTGAATAGACTTTAACAGGAGTTAGGATCTATCACATGTCACATTGCAAGTCCTAGGAGAGTAACTGGAAAATAATTCTATGCTGTCTAAATAGGTTGAAGACTCCAGAATATATTAATTTTTTTTTTTTTTGAGGAAAACTATTGTATACTGAGGGAATAGGGAAATCATAAGACTGGGAGGAGAAGGAATAAGAAATCAATTCAGTAACAAGTCTTTGTTTTGACCTCTCTGAAAGATTCATTTAGCCCTAAGTTACACCCTATTTTCTGCCTGTTTTCTGTGTTATGTGACTCTGCTCTTTTCCTCATAAATTAATTTTCTTAACTTGAGGAGCACTGAGTTACTGCTTTCCACAGCAAGTTCAAGGTTATAATGCCAACTATTTGTCTCTTTTAATGTGGCTTTGAAATATGCATTATTATTATGATGATGATTGCAAGAGGCTGTTTACAAAAACACTCTAGTATCAGACACTCTGAATTAGAGTCACAATTAAGAAGAAATGTGATTTTGACAATACATAAAAGCTTAGATACATACTCATCCATGTGACCGATTTTTATAATCAAAATGACAACACACCCTTTCTGTATGATTATCTTTAGCTCTTAACGTGTGTTACTATAGAAATGGTATCCACACTCATCTATTCTTCTTGAACAATTTCAAATCCCTTCAACTCATGGACTCTTATAAACTTCCAAGAGAGGTTAGCCTCCTTAATTGCTAAAGAATTGAAAATCCTAAGGCAGCTAGACTGTCTTTTACTTACTGCTGCAGTAACTGGTGCCTGACACTGACTTTTTGGTCAGTGTGTCTCTAAATTGTTTTGGGGAAACATAAAAATATATAACTTGATTAACATTATTAGATATTTCTTGAGTGTCTAGCAGTGGATTACTTCTTTTGCTTCTTGGAAAGATGGTGATAAACTACCTGGACACCCACAGAATTTTGTACCTGTTTTCCAAACAAGGATCAACTCATACAGTCCCCTTAGGAACTGTGGATTAGATCTCCATATCTGCCTGTGAAGAATAATGCTATAGCTTATAACACGGTTCTCTGAACTGTGTTAAGCTAAAAAAATCCTTCCAGTAAACATTTCTCTTTGATAGCCGTTTTAGGTTACCATGAGAACCAGTCAAAAATGGGGAGGGGGAGAATAACATCAAACCAAGTTTGAGTTTGTAGACTGCTAGCTGCCCAGCATTTTCACATGAAACAGCACTGCAGTATTTGCTCTGAAGAAATTCATATTTAATTTCCAGGCATAAAAATCTCATTAAGCTAAAGTTATCATTGATAGTAGAGCTCAGTCATTTAAAGGTGGAAGGGAGTGTTATGGGGAGATTGTAACTGTCTTAGAAAAAATTCCTAAATCTGGGTGTTAATAAGTTAGACTGATAAAGCAGCTAAAAAGAGGAAGGCATGTCAGAGATGGAGTAGAACCCCAGGCAACTCTCTGATTAGGCTTGGATTTAAAGCTACCCTGTGGAGTTTCTAATCGGAACACATTCAGGTTGCCCTCTGTTTGTAGTGACATGATTTGAAGCCCAAACCCTATTATTTTATTTGCTCACTCTGTTACTTCATCATGTATTTTCTCCCGAGGATGATATGCTTCATATTCCTTAATGAAGTCAGCAGGAGCTGTGAGGGCAGATCTTCAGATGATGTAAATTTATCCCCATCATCCCATTACCCCTCATCAAAAAGCAGGCCCATTCCTGTCTGACCTCACACTTTTTCCAGCCAGACACTTCTTGGTGTGACCTGGCTTTTAGTTTAATTTTAATTGATGTGTTTTTCAAGACAGGCAGTTACTGTAACTTAACAGAGTGGTTTCTAGAAATAGTATCTGTAGTAGAGACCATGTTAGAGCCCAGAAGAACATTTTTAGAGAATCAGATGAACATTTTATGCTATTAGTTGCTAAAGAAGTTTGGCATTTTTGTTTCCTGAAGGAAAAAGAAAACTTATTTCCCACCAAAATGGCAAAAGCGTTTCCATGTAAGTCATGATCTCCCTCAAGCATTTTTGAACTGCTAAGTAAGCATTTGGGCATTGTAATTAACATAATCAACAAGATTGCACTGCCTTCTAGAATTAGATTCTTCCAAAGTGTACCCCTTCCCCAGGGTAGGTCACTGCAGTCTTCAGTTTAGTGGTTCTTTTCTGTCGCAAGGCAGAATAGGTAAAATTAAAGGGTATGACTAATTAATGCAGTAACTTGAACAGAGAGCAATAAATCAGACATGCCTTGACTCTGTACATTTTCTTGTGTTAGTTTGTCTGGTTTATCCTTTCAAGCCTACTATCTCTACATGTTTGAGGGTCAGGAGGGTTTCAGCGCAAGAGGAATACCCCATAGTATTTATTTTTCTGGTTCTTTTACTTTTTAAATGTCATTTCAGGATGGTTCTTCGTGTATGTCTTATCTGCTCACTCTGAAGACAGGTTCACTCCACATCAATTTTTGGAGGTCTCAAGCTCCTGCTAAGAGGTGTAGGCTAAGCTCCAGGGTAGGGAAAGAGCTGAAGTGTTTTCTGCACCCTACCTTGAGACCTGCCTTTTTTATCTTTGTTTTTTTTCAGACTGGACCTGGACAAAGCTCAACTGCTGCAACTTAGATCATCACCAATTCTCTTGAGCTGGTCTTTTCCTGAATCACAGTACTGATGCTTTTGAGAGGGAATTACTCAGACTTTAGCTATACGTTCACTCTGCCTTAAACCTTGAAAGGCTGTTTTTGTTTTTTGGTTTTTTTTTGTTTGGTTTTTTTTTTTTTTAACCTCGTTATAACAGAGTTGGGATCCTATTTTGAGAAAAATAAATACATTTAAGAACGAAAAGAGAAAGGACATTGGAGTAGCATCAATCTTTAGCTATAATTATTTGCCTTCAGTAGGAGCAGCAGTTGATCAAGTGGTTCAGCTGTGGTCTATTAATGTGCAGGTGTTACCAGATGAATTCCAAGCAAATTCCTGTGTGTTTTCTCCTCAGTTGCATACCGGTTATTTAAAAAAGAGAGAGAAGGAAGAACCCAAGTTCAGCAGATGCTGCAAAGAAGTGAAAAGGTATGAACACAGCAGGAGCCACAGTTGTATCACTGCTGCTAGACTTGATACAAGACTCCCTGTATAAGCTGTTTGTGTCCAGGATTTATATCTCAGCTGTAAATTGTACTGGAGCAGGAACTACCATACTTCAGGGTTATACCATGGGTAGCAGGAACTACCATACCTCAATGCCCCATCTTTTTTTTTTTTTTTTTTTTTTTTTTAAATAGGGGAGCTA
>VYXH01004773.1:42929-77901 GCA_013397275.1 Burhinus bistriatus
TTTTTTTTAAATAAGAGAGGTATAGGGGTAAAAACATGGGCTTTGAAAAAATTCATTTGTAAAAATGCAGATGCTCTTTTATTTTAAGAGCCGGTTGATGGTTAGTTGTGCAGTGAGTGAGAGTTGCCTGGGTTTGAGCTGTGAGGAATAGCATGCTGCAGCACAGAGCTGGGGTGAGCTGCCGAGGTTAGAAGGCACCTCTTGAGACTGATCATTCCAACACCCCTGCTGGGACTCGTCTTCTTTAGTTTACGTACAAGTCGTTACGCATTCGATGGTGTCCTGCAATAAAAATACTCCATAACTGCTTCTGGAAAACTTTTGCTAAAGAACTGGAAGAGAAACAAGCAGATAACAAAACAAGTTCAAGTAAACCATTTACACTCCTGTGAAACTAACACCGTGCACCCTGTTGCAAGTAGGTTTTAAGGTTTTTTAGCCACCATTTGAAGAATGAGCGTTATTTTTGTAGATGTTTTTAGGGATGCAGTAGTGGGACAGGAAATCGCATTCTTACATGGTGTTTGAAATTCTGCAAGAGGGAGAGAGTACTCACGATTTGACAGGAGTCATGAGAAGAATCAGTAATTTACATTGAAAGCTGAGTCAAAAAGTGCATTGATTTTCAGTTCTCCAATATGTGAGACTGATGTTATAACCTTTCACAAAGTCTAGCACCAGGAACATTTCATCACTAATTCTGCCGCAATTGTTCTATTGCGTGGGTAGATCTCTGAGCTCCTGTACCCCAGGTTGAAATTCTCATGGCTCAGCCTGGCAGGGGTGCTGAGATCCCCAAGGCTGCCCACTGGGCGACTTTATTTCCAGAAGGTTTCTTCATTGCAATGAGCGTATAGAGGTCCTAAGGCCATGAGCTGAAGGCCTTTGGCAGGTAGTAATTACACCTTAATTATATGTAAAGCCAATGCAGAGCAGGGGCAAGCCTCAGTGCTGTATTTTGATACGCCAGCGGTATTAAAATGAGGGGCTTTTCTTACTGAACCATCCAAATGAATGTATTCAATTATCCAAAGTTGTAAGATTAAAACTGGATATTGTGGACTGATGTGAGCTATGTTTAAGTGACAAAAAAAGCTTGAGCCTGCATTCACACCCATAGCTTGACTTAAATCCTCCCTGGGCAGAAAAGAAATTAAGGGTGTTCAGGAGCTTGCTGTTGAGAAATTGTTTTCTTAATGTTTTCTATCTTTGAAGACAAGTGCTAAGTCTGTTTGAAGCCTTACTGAAGAAGCAAGGTACATTGAAATGTTTTTATTTAAAAATTACATCAGGAACATGATGGGTGAAAATTGATTTCCTGTCTGAATCAAGGAACAAGAATGGCTACTTCTTTCCCTTTTTATCATCTGCACTTCTCTTTAACAAGTCCAGCTCCCAGAGTTCATTACTACATCTCCCTGCTTTTATTTTCCTCTTTTTCAAAAAAAGTTCTGTCCGTATGTTTAGGGAGAAAAGCGTGACAATATGCATCTTAAGCTTAACAAAATTAATCTTAAACTCTCTGTGCTTAGGGAATTGAAACAAATACATCCCACTATGTACCCTATTGCCTTCAGATATTATTCTGATTACTGTCCACGTTAGACTGCCTCAACAGCCCTAAACCAGAGAAGTAGAAACTGTCCCTGTACACAGCCAAGGAGAGGGAAGTCTGACTGCAGCATGCAATACAGAGGCAGAACAACTTCTCAGAATATGGGCAGGGTTGAAAGACACAGAAAGGACATTTGTTACAGTTAAACAAATCTGCCTGAGTTATATTTTAATTTAGCAAACTGATGGGGTGTTTTAAGCGAAGGACTTGATGCGAAACAGAATCTCCCTATCCTCTACTTCCCCAGGAATTTAAAAAGAGCGTGCTGCTGTTTTTCACCTTGTTTCCACCTCCTTGTGCTGTTTCTAACACTTTTCCCTGTCCATCTCTTTTCCATGCTCTTGTCCTCTTTCTCAAATCCTCTCGGTGAGATGCTTGCTGTCAGTCGTAGTGGATCCTGCTATGTAGAGGTTTTCTTCTCAAGCTCTCGCATATATGTCACTTCTCAGGACCTATCATGTGTCTGATTCCACCAAGGGCTTTAAAACAGGCTAAGATAAGAGGCAAAGTTTACCTGTTGGCAGCAATGTCAGTTTATGATGGACAACAAACTTCACATTATTTATTAAGCGATACTAAACCTTGCTAAACCTCCTGGGTCATCCTCCCTAATGGAAAAGGTAAGAAATCAATCTCACTGCTCAGTCTCAGGAAATACAGTATGACTTTGCAAGGCTGCTGTCTGCAGAAGCTCAGAATTTGATCCAAACTGGTGCGTGAACCCCTACTCACACCTTGCCATGTGCAAATTGAAATAGTGAAGTGCCTGCGTGCAAGGCAGTGGGTGGCAGAGGTGAACTAGGCAGATACCTTTACAAAGCAGTCCCTGCCCCCTTCTATGTCAGTGTTGCACAGTCTGTCCCAAAACTTTTCATACATCCTCTCTTGTTACAATATTCCTCAAATAGAGATTGGAGGGGAGAGGGAAGCTGGACATTCTTGTTC
Organism: Burhinus bistriatus; assembly: GCA_013397275.1. Taxonomy (NCBI): domain Eukaryota; kingdom Metazoa; phylum Chordata; class Aves; order Charadriiformes; family Burhinidae; genus Burhinus; species Burhinus bistriatus. Next base: position 45,490 of record VYXH01004773.1, read on the forward strand.
ATTTTCTAGAGAAAAACAAACCAAACTAAACCAAAATGAAACAAAACAAAACATATGAAAACCTTCCAATAGCAACCAAGCTGTGGTATTGCCTATCACTGTCAGAACCTCACACAAATAGATGCAAGGAACCAGTTAAAAATTGCAGAACAAACAGTGACTGAAAAGATTTTTTTTAAATTCGTATAGTCAGAATTAATTTTCACATTTAGAAACAAAAGGCAGATTTCATCTTGAATAACCTCAGAATCTAGTTTTGGTAAGCGTCTATGTAATTGGTTGTTACTTCTCATAGTAAAGACAATGTTCTGTAAGGGTTAAAACTATATTTTCCAGACTAATAGTAATAGTAATAATAACTATAATAATAATATCATCAGCATCTTACAAATGGCTTAACAAAGTTTCTCTCCATCATCCTTGGGCTTCTGACATGATGGGTTTTTAGGGCAACTCCAGATAACTCAGACTAGCAGTAGCTGTGTGTAAAAATATTGTTTACTAATACAGAATGCTTCTGACCAGCATATCTAGATTTTTACTTTATCATTGGCAAACCCTAACCATAAGAGTATTCTCCCAATATGCTTTTATATCTGAAGAAGATTGTTTCACTCAGCTGCTGAGGGCAACAGGCAGGGATCCCTCAGATATATCCTGAACTGTGGCTGCTGAGGAGGTGGAGGAAAGTACTGCAGAAAGCGTATGCTGATCAGGTCTCTCTAAGTAGCCTTTTACATTGGCCACTGCTGGAGACAAAATACAGGACTAGACAGTTGCTGTGATTCAGAATGCATTTTTTTGTGTAACGTACTTTGCTAATACTGTAAGGACTAAATTTGCATGAGCACTTTGAGATCCTCAGATTAAATGCTTGTTATTCTCACTGCAACAGTCACCAGATGGTAGTGTTAAAGTCTTATTTGGTATGCAAATATTTCACAATCTTTCCAATAATATTGTGTGTGTGTGTGTATTGCAGGATTGTTTTGCTTTGTTTAGGTGTAAACCACAGAAAGTAGTAAAAAAGTGTTTAAAATGGTGCATTATTGGTTAAGAAGCATTAGCAGCTGGTAAAGGTTCATTGCAGAGGTACTCAGCTGTATGCATTCTGTTCCACAATTGCGATATATACACAGATAAATAAATCTTGTCATAAAAAATCCATTCTCCATATTTCTGACTTGCTCTCCTGTACAGTAAGCAGAACTACGAACTACGAGACCTGCTAGTAGGGTGGCAATAGAAGGTTGGGGTTTTTTCTCCATGTGCTTTTTAGTCTGTGTTGTGTTCAGATTGTATTTTGTAATCTCATGTTTGCAGCACCTGGGTTATTGGAGAAACTTGCAGAAGACCTACTGCAGTTGTGTTTCCCCTTCTGCAGTGTGAGCATATCTCTAGGAAAACAGCATGATATCAATTTCAACTTATTGGATTCCTCACATTAAAGTCTTTGCTCCTCCAGGAGAGAAGGGGTCAGCTCTCTGCCACTGCAGGCTCCTCAGTTATATGCTGGTATATACTGTTCTTCTCCTACAGCCTGGATTCTAGAAAGTTATCATAGGTCCTTTAGCTGTGCACTTAAAACACAGGGATTTCCTTGGTGTGCATTATTTGGACTACAGGTCCCGAATGTCAGAACAGTGCGATTTTGTATCTGCTCCTTTCCAATGGACAGAGAATGCTGCAGAAGAGAAGAAATTGTGTAAGCCTGTTGTGAAATGCTCTAATCAATGCAATCAATTTGTTAAGGTTTTTACCCTGTACCGATTGTGATCCATTGATTGGTTTTGATGGGCTTTGAGGAAAGCCATTAAACACCCATGATTTAGTAGCATTAGTGATGTTATACATCTTAATGGACAACATACATCAAGGTGTTTCAGCCTGCAGTCACCTTTTTTCCTGACAATATGGCAGTGCTGGCTGTGGAGGAAAAGCATGGAGGTGCTTTGATCCAGGGAGGAGAACGTCATGTAGCCCTGTTGACTGGAAGGAGTTGCCAGGGCAGTGCTGCAGTCCCAGGGATCTGCTAGATCTCTAAAGGCTGTTTCTCAGTCCTGCATGCTCTCAAGTTTCAGAATCACACACGCTTATCCTGGTTTCCCTAGCAGGGCTGTAAAGTGAGGGTGTCTTTCTAGTGATAGCTGAGTTGTCACAAAGATATGCTCTTTTTAGTTTTCAAGTCATTTATACTTATGTCAAAAGCTCAACAAACCGTTATGTACAATCAGTGAAAAGATACTCTGGAGAGGCTGCTAGGCTGTAAGGCTGCTGAGCTATTAAAAAACCAGATTTAGGCAGATAGCATCTAGACCTTCAATCACTCTACATTTCATACTTTCACACATGAAGAGTGCACGCAGGTTTCCTAACAAACTTCTTTGTTCCACTGAACACTTAGTTACCGTAAAGCTGTTTTCTTTCACATGTACACTGGATCTGTAACACAACTGTGAAAAAATGTATAAGCTGAAACACACAGAGGAGATGGAAGAAGACAGGGAGGGGATGAACATATGAGGCAGCTTAAAGATCTCTGCTTTTTATATCTTGAAAATTATTATCAGTATTTTATGCACTGCATGGGGAGACATATTTTGCCCAGACTTATAGATGTACTTTTACTGGAGGTACTTGAGATGTAAGCTGGCTGAATCTGATCTTGCATCGCAAAATCATTTTTGCCAGGAAACACAGTACAGTTAGCAGGCCCCCTGTTCTTTTTCTTAACCATACCGATGAGTGCTCAGGATTGCTATGGATGGCTTAGTTTAGAAAGGATTCAACTTATTTTCTTTTACAGTGAGAATGTGATTCTCTAGATAACTATCAAAATCTCTTTGATTTTCCTGTTAGAAAAAGGCCAGGAGAACAGCAAAGAGTACTCACTACTGTAATTCAGTCAGGATATGTTTCTCTGCAGAGGCTTTGGAGTCAGGTGTTCACACTGATTTTGGGGGTGGATACCTTTCCGTGATAATCACAGAGTCATTCCACAGCAGTTTCGAAGTCTGTTCATGACTAGATTCTGGATTTGCTATAAGGGTTTGCAAGTAGGACTGGAATAAGACAAGGTGACCTACCCCCTCCTACTGTTTGTGAGCTGACTGTTGCTGCTTTAGCATCAGGACCATTTTTTCACTAGAGCTGTGAATGGCTGGTCTGTAAATGAAAGGATCAATAATTATGTCTTAAAATAAAGCACACCTGATCTTCTATCTCTTCCCTCTCTCAGATCTGGCCACAGCACCTGTTTCACACTCAGCCTGCCTGATCTTGTCAACCCTAGCTCCTATGTCCTTCTGCTATGATGATGTCCATGCAGATGTGTTCCCAATAGTCCATAGCAGGAATGCATAGGTTCTTGTCCATGTTACCTGGTGAGCTGTACACATACATAAGAAAACTTTTTGCCACTTGAAACTTGCTGGCTTATAGCCAGCAAGTGTCCTTCCGGATTTCTCAAAATTAACATAAAATAATAGGACTTTATCTGGAATTTTTCCCACCTTTGTATTTTGGAAGAGTCTTTTTAAATCCCCACAGATTCAGTCACAATTCAAATTTAGAAATTCACTGTGTTTTTTATTGCCCTCACAAAGAAGGGGTTCTGTTGGATTTTAGTATAAACTCTTAACATGATAGATTTAGGTGTTACCAACAAAATGCAAGCTAGTCATTATTAACACAGTAATTTCAACGAAAGTATCTGACTGCACAGGAGATCATGACGCTTTCAAAAAATATAGGAAGGAAAACTAAGAAACCTGTTATACTCCTCACTCCCCCATATCAAGGGGGAAAGCGGTTCACATTGGAGATAATGTAAAAAAACCCACATTCATGCCTCTGCTAAATGATATGTACGCATCACACTGAAAGGTGTGACTATAACTAGTTCATTTGCTGATGGTCTAGGGCACGCATCAGGGTAGAACTTAATGTGGATGGTATTTTCCAGGTCCCGAGAAGGTTTTATAGGAGGTACACAGTTTTCAGTGCTGGAGATAGTTCACATCTTGCTCAGGATCTGTGATAACATCTTCCTCTGATGTAGACCTATTCTTACCCAGCCTAGAGCAAAAACTACTAAGAACAGATGACTGGAGAGTATAGAAGAACTAGTGCAGATCCTGTCCAGAATTTCCTAGAAAGAAGCATGGAACAGGCTGCATTTGTCAAAAACATTTACTGGTTTTGCAGGAAATCCATTGCACTTTAACTAGTAATATGAATGTGATGCACTGTGATTGTATAATAGTATGGTATCAAATTCTGGCACATGTAAAATCTGCCTTTTGTCTTTATCTGACATAAGAGGAGGAGATCTAGATCTCATGGGAGAAATGTTGCTATGACAATTTACACCAGCTAAAAATATACTCATGAATGCTTAAAAGCCAAGCTAGTAAAAGCAATATTCCCATTCCAGGATAAAACTGAACAGTTTATTGGAAGTTCAGAAATGGGTAATTCTGTGGAAGGTATTTTGGCCTTGAGTTATGTCTCTGCATTCAAAGGATTTAGTCCCTGCAGTGAACAGTAAACAATTAAAAATTTAAATTGTAGAGAAAATGTATAGGTTTTGCATAGGTTTCCTATGGTGAAGTGCACATTATTGCATTTGCAAGTTTTTTTGAGCATGTGAAGTGCTGTCTGTGTGCTGATTTCTCCCAGAGACCAGCAATACAATGATACTGCTCACAAAGATGATCTTCCAGGGCTGTTGAAAGACATGATGTGACTTTCTCAAATAGACAAGCAAAGATGTGGCTGTGCAAATCATGTCATGTCCAAACAAGAAGTGTGCAAGAATAGTTTTCCAAATGTCTGTCAGCATTTTTACAGTACTATCATCTGCAGAGTGGGCTGGAGTTCTGGCTCCCAAATGATTTTTTTCAGCTGAAAACACAAATGAGGATGTGGCAGGTCACACATACACCTCCTTCTTGTCACGATGTTTCTTGTACTTGGGTATCATATACTGATGGAGAAGGCAGAGTCGTTACTTTGCCTTTCTGATGTAGGTAAAACCAAGTATTCTGAAAGGCTAAAAGCAGTATTTACATGGCCCAAATTCTAGCCTAGACTCTGTGCCCTAGCGTTTGCTTGTGGCTGGACATATGTTTTCAGTCCTTAGATGAATCACTATTTGAAGGGATCTGCGTATCTTATTGAATGCCAGGAGCTAGCAATACACCACCAAGCAATGCTTGTCTAATTTGGAATCCCTAACAGAATTTACATCGTGAGACCCTGTAATTCACTGTGGGCTCTAGCTTTCCAAAGCCTTGATGAAGGCACATGGGACTTCCCACCACCTTTTCAAAATACAGCTCTAATGCCTAAGGCTGCTTCATTGGCATTCATTCCCCTTAAATCTGCATCCTCTAGTTTTACCAGCTAAACCAAGGCCATTTGAACCAGACTGGCATTCAAGTCTCAAGGGCCACAGGAAAAAGGCCTCAGTTGCGTGCAGGTCCCAGACCCTGGTGTGTGGCCCAACGGAGATGCTTCTGTTACAGGCTTCTAAATCAGATAATCAAGACAGAGAAATCCTGTAAGATGCCCAGGAAATTCTACTGAAGCTTTTTACCATTTTTGCACATTCTCTGAAATTCACATAAGAAGATACAGTAACTGGAAGAAATGAAACTTTTCATTTTTCTAGTGTTTGGGAGAAAGCATATGCTAAAGGAAATGGAGAAATACAGGTGAGAATTGTAAAGAAGTGAGTCAAACTTGAAAGGCCTAACTGTCCTACTTTCTGGCTGAACTGCTAGGCAGAATTTCCTGGACTTCATCTATAGGAGGACAGACCAGATTATTATAATATTAATAAAGCTAGAAAGATCCACGAAGCACTGTAACCAGAGTAGTCCCTTTATTTTTATCCAGGTCAACAGTCAGATGTTTGACTTGGACTTCCTTTTCTTCTGTCTCTTTCAGATTAGGGTGCGTGAAACTCAGTTTGTGGTAACCTGCTTTTACTTAGTGCGTCCAGCCTTTTGAATTATTCTTGGGTTTAAAAATTTGGCAGAAGCAAAATTCTTTTTATTGAAATACTGGGAATTTATCAGCAAACAATTTGAAAATAACTTCACAGTCCTTGCACTTCTGTTTCGTTTTATGCAGCCGGAGAATGAAATCTGATTGTGTCTAATTTTTATACTCTTCTTGATATTATCTAAAAATCAACAAATCACTCAGGAAAATTAAAGCTGTGGTGTTTTCCTTGCTTTCTTTAAGTGGTATGTTATCAGTTTTATAAAACTTGATAACTTACCTTCTTCATTTTCTTTCAGCTTGAATTTTCCTACGCATTTATTACTGAGGGGAGTGCTATCCTTAATTGTGTGTTAAAACCCACCCTGGTACATTATTTTGTTCTTAACCATTATTTTTTTTCATGTGTTGTAAGGTCTACAAGCACTTGTCACGGCTGCCCCACTGGGGTAGAGCTCTGGTTATGCATACATGTATGCTTGCCGCCAAGGTCAGGTATGGTTTTGCAGAGAGAGCATTGCAGTGCTGAGTCGCCAGGTCTTGTGTGCTGTTGACTTAGCCTGAATTTTTCACACGCCCTTCTGGCGCATTGCAAAGTCCCTGATGTGTTTTTATGTAGCTCATGATGCTGTGCATATCCTCTTTCTTTACACTCACTCACCTGGCATGGTTTATCATTTCCTAGGGATAAATTGCAAAAGGGTACTTAGTGCTGTCAGCGTGTGGATCATCTAGCTGCCAAGCTGAAGGATGGATGTTCTAGCACAGTTTGGGACGTAATCCTAACCCAGTAGTTTCTGCAAAGTAGGATCAATGAAATAATGTATATTGTTCCAGGTCTGCAAAAAAACAAGGGAGACTGGAGGATAGGAAATGAAATCATGAGGCTAGACACTTTTATTGGAAATACACAACAAAGCAGTGGAAAACTCTTATAGACGCCTGTCACCATGACAAAATCAATTATCTTTACCGTCTGTTGTGGTGGCTGGATGAGGACATACCAGTGTAGGCACAATGCAACCTTTTCTCATTGCAACCCATTTGATTTCCACCTCTGGTCACTATCCTCTGTGTCCACTACCACATTAAGATGGTAGTAATATACCTTCAGTCTAAATGCCTATATACAGATCTTTGTGAGCAAGATGAAAAAATTTTAAAGAAATCTAACTGGAAATGGAATTTTTTTTCCCAACACAGAAAAGGCTGTCCCTTGCTGTTGCAAAGGCAATCAAATCCCTATTACAAGGAATACTTTAAATGTTCATGTGCTTATATTAAGGCCTTTGATGTGGTAAACCAAAATGTCAATGGATTTGAGTGGACGTGTTTGTGTGTGTGTTTTTTATGAGTGTCGTGTATGAGTATAGCCAGCAAAGTTTGTAAAGAAATAAGGCCAAATCCTGGATTTATAAAATAAAGGAGGGAACACTGAGTTACTTGTAGCACTCTGAGGCTGTCACATGCCGGTGCTTCAGAATTCTGTATTGAGGAGGCTTGTCACAAGTGTCCTTGAATACTTGAGTTACAAAGATTTTCTTTTATGTTGGGATTCCTAATAGTGGGAGTTGCATATCAGTCAGCCTGGAAAACAGGCTAAATATAAGCATACCTTTTGAATGCCTGAATTGGAGCTATTGTCTCAGGAAGCCAGCTACTTGGTGTTGGGTGTGCCTCAAAGAGGCATAAAGAAGTGTAACTCTTCGTCCCCTGTCCTTTTCCTGATGTAAGGAAATCAAAGGCCCAGGATAATGAGCTGTGCTGCTACAAGGGCACTGGTAGCACTGGGAACTGTCAAAAATGGGAAAACTTAAAATTCTGTATGAGGCTTCCAATTGCTTTCACATCTTCAGCACAGTATTTTCTTTGACTTAATACTGCCTTTTAAAATAGCAGAAAGGAATAACTGTAAATTATTTCAAAAAGAATGCTTATGGTATTGTATGGTTTTGCTTTTTTCTGTATTACATAGATGTTCTGAGGTAAGGAGCTGGCTACCAGCACCACAGGAACCCATGTCATCCCTCAAGGTGGGGTCTGGTGTTTGAGAAAATGTACTCAACATAAGTATGAATAAAATGCAGTGCAGGCTTATTAAAACTGGAGTCCACCAGCATCAGACTAGGAGAACAAAACCTTAAATATCATAATTTCAAAATTTAAGCACCAGCATCAATGGTATGGGGAGGCAGGACAGAGAACTGATGCCCCAAAGTATTTTGCTTGCAGGACAGATTTCTTTTTCACTTAAAGCTTTTTAAACTTACCCTTATTTCTAAACAGTCTAAGGTGTCAGAGGTCAGGTAGGTCCTTTCTGATAGGCCTACCAGTCCTGTCTTGGTGACTTTACCTTGACATGTATTTTTGCATTGCTTTGTATTGATTGTTTGTCCTGTTGTGTCTGATGGTGGAAGCCATGCCTGGAACTCCCAGTGCTAATGCAGAGTTCAAGAAATGCCTTTCCTACACAGTCTGCAGCGGTGTATTTGCAATTCCAGCCTGGCTGGATGCCTGGGATAAACCTGCAGTTAGGGGCAATGACAATGCGGCATTGAGAAAGTTGGGGTGAGTTTTGTTATACTTGCTTTTCAGGGCACGCATAGAATTTCATCTCCCTATACCAGGGAAAGGTAATGCGTCACAGAGCAAAATGAGAAACCTTGCAACAGCAGGACAAGAGTGGCAACAGCAGTTAGGGAGTGGAGGAGTGGGAAGAAGCAACAACCCTTTTGACTTAGGCACATAAGAAATTAGCAGCCTGGGAACACCAACTGTTGCCTTCCCCAGAACGAAAAAAGAGATATATTTTTCAATTGCTGTGAAGTATGCCAGGCAGAGCACCAAGGTCAGTGATGACTAACTTAATGATTGGGGCTGTGGAGGGGAGGGGAAGTCACAGCTTTGTTCCCACCATGCCTGCAGCCTTTGTATCCAGGCAGTTCGTCTCTGCCCCAGTTTTTCTGGGAGAAACTCAACTACCTTGTCCTAAAGGGGTGCTGTGAAGACAGAGTGTTGCAAAGGAAGGATCCACGTCAGTTTCCTGACAAACAGATAGCCCAGTGCTGGGAGCTAGCCCAGTGCTGTGCCTAAGGGCTTGTACCTGATAGTGTTAGGATGGATGAATGTAATCCTCTCTGCTCAGGTCCTAGTACAGGGCTGGGAGCAGAAGGCAAGGTTTTACCTCTGTTTTCGAACACTGGGCTGGATCTTCTTGGAATTGGTCTTGCCATGCTGAATTACTGGCAAAAAAGACAGATGCTTCTGAGTTCAAGAAGTGGATCTGCTTTTTGCCACAGGGACTCACAATGTTGTACCACATGTGCGTTACGTGTTGCAGGACAGCATTAATCATATCATAGAATCATAAAATATCAGGTTGGAAGGGACCTCAAGGATCATCTGGTCCAATCTCTCTTGGCAAAAGCACTGTCTAGACAAGATGGCCCAGCACCCTGTCCAGCTGAATCTTAAAAGTGTCCAATGTTGGGGAATCGAGCACTTTCCTAGCGAGATTATTCCAATGGCTGATTGTTCTCATTGTGAAAAATTTTCCTGTTTCCAATTGGAATCTCCCCTGGAGTAACTTGTACCCGTTACCCCTCATCTTTTCCATGTGACTCCTTGTAAAAAGGGAGTCTCTATCTTCTTTGTAGCCATCCTTTACGTACTGGAACGTGGTGATAAGGTCTCCCTAAGCCTTCTTTTCTCAAGGCTGAACAAACCCAATTCTCTCAGCCTTTCCTCATATGGCAGGCTTCCTAGCCCTTTGATCACCTTTGTGGCCCTTCTCTGGGCCGTCTCCAGCCTGTCTGCATCTTTTTTTGCATAGTGGGGACCAAAACAGAACACAGAATTGCAGGTGTGGTCTGACAAGTGCTGAGCAGAGTGGGATAACAACTTCTTTGTCTCTGCTGGTGATGCCTTGTTGGTGCAACCCAGCATCCTGTTGGCTTTCTTTGCCACAGCAGCATGCTGTTCACTCATGTTGAGCTTGTTGTCCCCCAGGACCCTTAGATCCCTTTCCACAGAGCTGCTCCCCAGATGGGTAGATCCCAGCCTGTGCTGCACTCCTGGATTATGTTTTTGCAGGTGTAAGACCTTACATTTGTCTTTGTTGAACTTAAATCATAAGCTGTTTTCTGCTTCTCCAAGTAGATTTCTAAATGGGTGCATCTCCATATTTTTTGTTCCATTTCTAGAAGTGCTATAATCTGCCACCTGGTGTGGATCATGAAAAATCAAATTTTAAGCATTTCCTGTTCAGAAGTGGTGTTGATTTATCAAGTCAGAAAGCAAATTTTTACTTCATTACATATTGTAAAATTAGGATCCATTGCCTTGGTTTGCTTCTGACACACACTGAGAATCACTTCAATTTTCTTCTTATTTCACTGTTTAATAGAGATGTATACATTGGTTGCTGCCCATTAATTATTTTTTTTTTAGGGAAAAACAGATTTAATAATGTATCTGACTAAAACAGACAGCCTTTGCCACAGGTTGGTCAGTACTTCTGAAATAAGTATTTTAAATGAAAAGACCAAAGGATTTGAAGATCATCCTCTTGCCTTCTGGTGTTGTTCTGCAGCAGTTCTCACATCTCTCACTGACATTTGGTGGCACTGCTATAAACAACAATGAATCTCTTAATTTTAGAGTTCTCAAGAAAGGTCTCCATTTTCTACGTTAAGTTCCTTTTTCTTCTCCCTCCACTGACATCAAGAAGAGCAGGAAGAGCGGGAGAGGCTCTGTTCCCGCAAACACATGGGCATAGGCCACTTCTTTCAGGTGGAACTGATGGCCTCGAGGTGACTGGAGTTGTGAATACAGCTGTTTGGGACGGAAGGCTTATGCAAGGGTTAGGGCTGACCTATGACTCAGTCCTTTAGTCCCTTGCTTTTGGATAGGTTGCACAGGTGCAGATCCTTAGTATTATGAGAGCATCTTTGTCTGAAATAACAGGAGTTTATCCCAATGGCAGTTACATGCCTAAACACCTTTTGAGGACCTAATTCTTACACTGGTGACTCTTCCATTAGTTAGGTGAACGATTCTGCCTTTTCTCCCTGTGCTGTTGTAAGATAGATATGTGACAATTTGTGAGGAGAGTTGGTACAAAAAATAGGATCAGAGGCCTAATACACAGCCATTTCAACAAGGCATTATTGTTCTTACTGTATCTGAAGATGAATAATCACATAATAAAGTATGTTAGCATGGAAAGACTGAAACTGTAGTCATGGCAAATGTGTACATTTTTATTGCCATTTTTCTTAGATAAAGCCATAATGGTTATCTGAAATAGTCTCTAGAGTTTCAGTTTGATTAGATTTACATTTTTACATGTGTTTTTTATTTCTAAGAAGGCTAAAAATTAAGAACTCTGGTGTTTCTTATCATTACCAGAACTTTTTTTTTCTGCCTTTTAAAACAGAGGTTGTTGCAACCCCCATGATGATCTCCATAGTAATGCAGGTCAAACATCAACACCACAATTACTCAACCATGCAAACCAACCCTGTGGTGAGTTAAATCTTTACTGCGTTTAGTTGTCAGTCTTGCAGTTGTACAGTTCTCCCACACTGCTGCTGAAGACAGGAGAGCTGTCTGATATTAGGAACAAAGTAGTGTTAGTTTATCATTAAGTACCACTGTAGTACTGACTAGTACTCTTCTTGATAGTTATTAGTACTTTCCATGAGTAAATACCTGTGGAAGATAGATTTGTCAGTGAAGATTGGCCATTAGCTGACATGTCATGCTGGCTAATATTGCAGGACAGTATGGGGGATGTCTCCAGTGTGGTCTCTGATGTGTGCTCAGCGTCTCCTCTTATTCACCAGATCTGTGCGAACTCCATATCTAGTAGGCTGATTACCTAGTCATGATGGGGAAAATATTCAGAGCATTGACTTCTTTTTATCCTGCCTTTGTTCCATGAATGTGGCAAGTGGGAAATGTGCTAAGAAAAAAACCAAGTTGGCACCACGTTTATAAAATAAGATCAAGTAACAGAATTTTCTTGAAATTTTGACAAGTCTGCCAGCCTTGTATAAAACTGTCAGTTTCTTACAGAGTCTTCTCCAGTAATGATACAGATGAATAGAATAAATCGCAGAGCTCTAGCAATCCAACCAGAGCTTACTCAGCAATGAATTTTGATTGTTGCTTTAATAATCAAGGTTTGACTGGCAGAAGCCCTTTCTCTCTTTTTTCAAAGCTTGTGAGTGTTCAGCTGACCGAAGGTAACTGAAGCTAGTCATGGAGCATTCTCCCTGAAAAGTCGTGCTCCAACATCTTGATGTGCTGAATGCTGAGTAGCTCTGTTATCTGTGACAATAAAATACCTGGAAAAATCATCTTTAAAAATTGATCAATACTTTTACCTTTACTATTAAAAAGATCGGTGTGGTGTAACGCATCTGACTTGAAATACGTTCCATGTCAGCAGTAAGCTATTTGCTTCCACATTAGAACTGCTGTGGAGAATTAGATCTCTTCGTCATGGATGAGGTCAGACCAACTGATTGTCAGTAGTCCAAGTATACATCGGACCAGCCTCCTGGAAACACTGGTTTTACTGCTGGTAGAGACTTGTGGCTTTGCAAGACTCATTTTTAGGAATAGATTTGGTTGCCTCTCTTGATACTTAGCTACATGCATGTGTTTTATCATGATTGCTGTGATAGCCTTCCAGGAATAGTAGTGCTGGCTCATGTTTGTCTCACTAGAAATCTTTCTTTCATCCTTTGGGAAGGTGTATTTTGTTTGGTACCCTCTTCTCCCTTGCTTCTGGTCCATCATTTAATACTTTATTGCTGAAAATGCCTTTAAAAAAAATAGTGGTTTAGCAGAAAATTGGGAGAAAAGGAAACATTAGGGTGCATGAATCCCTCTAAAGGAGAGGAAATTGGCAGGTAGATAGGTTTATGACCCAAAATAAAGAGCAGTAGTGTCCCTGGGGCATTTTGGGAAAGGCAACTGGATTCCTTTGGGTGTTGCTATTGCAACCAGGTAACTCACTGCACTGTAAGAGGCTGTGCATATGGAAGTCCTACTGAGGACTTTCAAAAGTGACCACACCATTTGGGAACTCTGTTTGAGGTGTGTTGAAAGCACCTAAATGAAGGCACCTGGTGTTTCTGGTCACTCTTCAAAGCCTTATCTCACCAGTTTGTACTTCTCAGTAGGCTTGCCTGAATAACTCAGAGTTAAGTAACTTGCACTTGTAGGGAAAGATTGATTCAATAAAGCTTCAAGCCCAGTTCTGAGCTTAATTGGGGAAGCTGGTCTCACACCTTGAGTCTTGGCAATAGCCCCAGCAAGCTGTTTTGCATGGGTATCTCCTCAGACACATGAATGCTCACCTCAGCTGATGACTTTTTCTTCACATGGGTGCAGATGCCTGTCCTATGGATCAGTTGCAGATTTTCGTCCTGTGACTAGCTTGTATTAGCATTTAAAGATTCCTGAAGATTCCAGGGGCCAGATACCTCCTCTTAGATTCTAACCATAGAGAAGTACACGGAGAACAGACTGCATTTGGGATTCAGTATGAGAACCTGAGTGATTGAATAGGGTGTTACTGAAGGATGCAATGCTGTGCGTAGTCTCCTGTTTGTAGGACATCTGCTTTTACCTGTCATTGGTTGCATCAAATCAAGCAGCCTCTATGCAACCCTGTATTCATATAAGCAGCCATGAGGCCTCTTGCTGACAGCTCCCTTAGCATATACCCTCCCTTCCTCAGTGGGTAACATTGCACAAATCCGTTTTTAGTGCTGCCAGAGCCTAAAGTGGAAAAACAGCCTGAGACAAACACAGTCATTCAGAAAACTGAATCAAGGCTAGGTCCTGTAGCTCACGAGGCCTGAGTAAATGCATCCCAATACCTACTGGTTAGGGTCCAGGAATTATTCACAATTTTTATTCTATCTTGTGTACAGTTTCAAAAGTCAAGGGGGGGGGGGNATATTTAAACAGAAAAAAATACGAACCCCTTTATGCAGGATTTTAATATTTTGTTACTGTCCAACCAGCTGCTACTGTAACTTGAGGTCAAGTTTTCACATTTTTTCTCTGGAAAATGAGGAGGGATATTGGAAAATCTGTGAGCTTTTTTAGTAAGATGTTTTTGATTTTCTAGCTCGTGTGATTTTTAGCTCAAGTATAATTGCAAATGTGTATGACCCAGTTTAACACTTGAATTTTCCCCTGACTGCTCTTCTTTCCCTGTTTTAGGTATTCCTTCATAGGATGATTTTCTCATTTCAGAGAGAAGCGTTACTTCATGTACTCTGTATCCATGACACCTGTCCCAGGAGCATGCGAGCTGTACTTGTTTTGTTGATGAACATAGTATTAGTAAAATGCTTTGAAGATGGTAAGCACCCTCAAAGTGCTAATATAGTTATCAGCTTTTTTACCAAGTATATTCCCAGGTGAAAAGGTAATATGGGTATAGTTAATCCAAGATGGTAACAGGCAGAAGTCTCATAACATGTATTAACCACAAGTTACAAAAGCATCATTAGTTTACAGTTTAAAACATAGGTTATAGAGCCAAGTGCACTAACAAAAATGCAAACATGAAAGTATTCTGATGAAGTTATGGAAATTGTGTGTATGCATATGCATGTATAACAGCATACTGCACAACATGGCAAAAAGGGGACACTGGGTTACATTACCATCTTTTTGCAACAAAATGTTTTCAGGGATTCCCTGTACCTGAAAGCACTGCTTCTACCTCTGTCTCTTGCCTTCAGTCACTTTTTTCCCTGTTCATTTTTTTCTGTGCAGTGCTCCATGACAAAACACTGCTGAAAAGCTGACCATATTTGTACTGTAAAGTTATCTATCTCCTCACAGCTTTACAGGCAGCCCTGACAGGGCCTGCAACAAAGTCAGAATTCCTGAACTTGACTGCTGACAGTGTAACTTTACTGACTGGGCTAGGCACATCTGGAAAGGTACTGGACAGCTAGGATTTCAAATAGGTGTCTGGTGTCATTGGGTCCAAGCTAAGAATAGTTATGAATGTACAAATATATCTGAGTTTCTCTGAGAAGTCAATAAATAGAATTGTACTTTACCATGGGTTTGTTGGTTGTGAGCCCAGTCAAGGAAGCAGAGACAGCTACTGAGGCGTATATATTCACACCCTCTTGCACTGACCTTGGAGTTTACCCCAACTGTGCGTAACTTCTGCTTGATGCAGCAAACTATTTTTCATACTATTACAGTATGTCACCCCTGAACGCCAATCCTACAAATAGTTAATTACATTAAAAGGCCTATTAACTTCAGTAAAGGACTACTCGTGCACAGAGAGCTGTGCAATGCTGGGCCAGGGGCTAATAAAGGAAAGCTGACCATGTTATTTCAAAGGGCCAAGACTACCTAAGGTGTCCATATAAGTTTAAATTAATTCTCCCAGGGAAGCAAACTATGAGTTTCAATTTCTGTGTTAGTGATAAGTCTCCCACCTTTTTTCTCCATGATTTGTATTCATTGGCCACAACAGACTGGAATCTCTGCAGTTTTGCTTCTATACAGAGTGAGATTTTATTTTCTCAGTGTGCAAGGTTTTCTATTTTCAGTGAAATCCTCTATTTCCCTTTTTCCCCAGCATGCTTTTGCTTATTCACATGGGTTGTATGTTTTAATGAACGTTATTTTTTCTTGTGTCTCAGCCTGTCAGAAAAGCTTAGTAAACCCTGTGCGTTGTGACAAATGCATTTAGCAGGTGGATGGACCATATGTGTAGCATGCTCTCTTTGGATTTGCTGTCTCTGTAAATTACTGAGGTGCAGACCAAAAACATCTGGCATTTCATTAAGGGGAAAGGTGAGCATAGATTGCTTAATGCTGGCCAGTCCTAGCAGGGCTCAATGTTTCGCTTCATCAGAAAAAGGAGTTAGGGAAAAACAGCACGAAGCATGTCTGCACCATGTGTGCAGAGATACATGAACCAGTGTCACCTCAGGGCAAGGAGGCAACAGCCCTCTCACTCCCATTCAACACCTCCCCTGCCTGATAAACCACTGTCTTCCTTGTGGCGTGGCATTATTCCAGGTTTGCATCCTGCTTGCGTGTTAGGAAAGAGCCATACTGCGCTCACCAGGACCTTCTTTGCATCTAGGAAGTACAAGGTTGCAATGAAAAGGGTACGCTCTTTTGAACTGTGGCTCTGTGGGCCAGACACAACACAGCCATAAACTCGTGCACAAAATGTGTAACTTAGGACTTGAACTGCACCTGAGGAGGAAGAATGCTAGGCACCAATATAGGTTAGGGGTGGACCTGTTGGAAAGCAGTTCTGAGGAGAAGGATCTGGGGGTCCTGGTAGATAGTAAATTATCCATGAGCCAGCAATGTGCTCTTGTTGCCGGGAAGGCTAATGGAATCCTGGGCTGCATAGGGAAGAGTGTGGCCAGTAGGTTGAGAGAGGTCGTTCTCCCCCTCTGCTCAGCACTGGTGAGGCCACAACTGGAATACGGTGTCCAGTTCTGGGCTCGGCAGCTCAAGTGGGACAGGGAACTACTGGAGAATGTCCAGCGTAGGGCAACAAAGATGACTGGGGGATTGGAGCATCTCCCTTCTGAGGAAAGGCTGAGAGAGCTGGGACTCTTTAGCCTGGAGAAGAGAAGACTGAGGGGAGCCCTTATTCTTGCTTATAAGTATCTAAAGGGTGGGTTGGAGGAGGATGGAGCCAGACCCTTTTCAGTGGTTCCCAGTGACAGGATGAGGGGCAATGGGCACAAGTTGGAACACAGGAACTTCCATTCAAACATAAGAAAAAACTTCTTTATGGTGAGGGTGACAGAGCACTGGAACAGGCTGCCCAGGGAGGTTGTGGAGTCCTTTTCTCTGGAGATTTTCAAGACCCGCCTGGATGCAGTCCTGAGTAATGTGCTCAAGGCATTCCTGCGTCAGCAGGGGAGTTGGACTAGATGATCTCTAGAGGTCCCTTCCAACTCTAAAAAATTCCATGATTCCGTGCTCCCCTTTGGCAATCATCTGGAATCACTGTGGCTAAGTTCCTGGGAACACCATGAGCAGCGCTGGAAGATACTGAAATCTTGAAAATAATTTTGGGATGGGAATCTCCTTTGGAAACCTTGTCTTGTATGTCAAAATTGACTCTCTCTTTCATAAAATGCTACAGAATGTCTGCTCCCACTCCAAAGAGGGGCAGCTCTTGGGTCCAGCAAATTTGTGGGAAGGCTGAAGGTTACATGTAAAAGTGCTCGGGAGAGTTTCAAATAACCCGCTTCCTGAAATTGTGCAGTTGAACAGAATAATAATTTGGCCTCTACTGAGTGTGCATATACAAAGGACTCCCAAATTGAATAGTAAATCAAAGCAAGAACAAGCACATTGGCTTCCTGGGAGGAGAGAAAGGAGGTCCCAAGTCCCATTGCACAGTGATGTGCTATTTGATGACCCTCACAACACTGCCACAGCAGCTAGCCAGTGGAGGAAGACACTATAAGCAGGGGAAAGGCTCTGATAGTAAGAAATTATAGACCATTTGAAGTACATAAAAATGTACAAAATCCATTGCATTGAGATTTCCACTGTAGTTGCTCTGCTGTGTAAAGCTAATTGCAAAGATCATATAGACAAAAAAATCTGTTACTGTTAAGACCATACAGTTTTCTGAGCTACTGAGTTTCTTTAACATATCTGGGCTTCCATAATGATTTACGCATGTAATAGAGCCAAAGAATTTAATCCAGTGTGCTTATTTCTCAGCAGTTACTGCATTTTTAAGTGAACAACCTTGCTCAGCCTTTGTCTTTGTTCCTTATAATGTTGTCTAATGGATGCTGGAAGCAAAGGAATTACAGAGCTCCAAGCTTACTACTCTGTTTTAAAGAGGGTGGCGTGGCCCAGTGGGCTGGAACACAGGAGATGGATTCTCCACCAGATAACCTTGAGTGGCTGTTTTCACACCTTATGAGCTTCAGCTCACTGCGTAGCTGAAAACAGAAAGGGGAAGGGGAGATGATGGCACCTCCTTTTCGCAACTGTTTGAGGCATGAGCATAAAGCTCTGTGTAAGAAGCAAAAGTGACCTGCAGCTACACCTCTTGAAGCACACTAGTTTTGGTACGTGATTCAATTCTCCCATCTCACTGTCATTCTGTACTAAAAATATGTGTCTTTAATCTGAACACATTCATTCTGATCCATCTGTTCAACCTGTTTTTCAAGGTTAACAGTTAAATGGCTAAAAATATAAATAAGGATATACACAGGGTTTGCTGGAACAATGGTGTAAAATTTTACTTCCTCTGTAATGCTACCTGTTCTTCATCTGTCAGTCTTGAAGTGCAAGGGGTTCCTCCTCCTGTGAATTACAGTTATTACAGAATAAAAGCATTTTACTGAACACTGTCAGTCTAACCTTCACAACAGCTCTTTGAAGACAGAAGTCTGAATTGTACCTCAGTTGCAGATGCAAAAGCCATGAAGATATAATCAGTGAAACTGTATTAGTTGTGAAAGTCCATTTCAGTATAAATGCAAAATATTAAAAGAATACATGCTTCAATATCTTTGGGAAGCTGAAAACAGAACATGAAATCCATTTACTATTTGTAGATGAACCACAAATATTTGGATGCTAGTGTAAGGCTGTTTTAGAGCCTTTAGAAACAATCAGGCTGTGAGCTGGGTGTTGTGTTCTCTGTTAAAGGAAAAACATTTAGCTGCTTCCAGACCTGACATGAATAGAACCATTGTTTGTTTTCTGTTAGAGCAACACTTAAGAGTCCTCAACAGGGACTCTGAAAGTTAGTTCCCTTGTATTTCTGTCCAGTTGTCTGCATGCTGTCCAGATTTATAAGACACAGTATCTGTCTCAAAGTACTTGAAGCCTTCCTAGGCAAGCCAGCAAAGTTCTGGAAGTACAGAGAAAGAGGAGTGAAATGAGCAGCCCATACCTCTTAACACCTAGAGATAGATATTCTGAGTCCTAGAGAAATGCCCTACACATCAAAACACAGTCTGTCTTTTAAGACACAGAATCTGGTTGAATAGTTGAAGCTATTCAGAATAATAATGCAAAAGAATCAGAAAAGGGATAAAATGTTGTGCCTTAGTATAATTATGGTGGTGTTACTGATACCTTAATGACCTGTTTGATTTTTAGACAACATATTTTTTCAAAATTGTTAACTCTCATATTAAAACCTAGAAGCACAATGTGATTCTTTAAGATACATGTAAAAATGAAATTAATTTCTCTGCCGAGTGGTTTTCCACCTGGTATAACATGGACATTCTATTAATAATCATAATAAACAGAACCAATGGCATCCAATACTCATCAGTTCTCCACATTTAAGGCATTGTAATCTGTGTGTGTTCGTTCTCTCCTAAATTATGGCACAATGGAGAATAAGGCAGCGTCCTTTAAAATAGTGTTCTTATTTTCTGATGCTGCAGTTTTCAGAAGCCACCAGAAAACAGCCAGAGCAGCTGGATGCATGAATATCAGATGGCTTGAAATAGTTGTCCACACGTTGTAAAGACAGCTCTGTTGCACCTGTCAGTGTCCATGGGATTTTTCAATATTTTTGTTTCCCTACAGCACTAAAGGTGCTATGAGAAAGACCATGAATGAAGGAATGGCCATGAGGTATTTCTTCAGTGTTTTTTCTGTAGAATATAGAGGCTGGGTGAAGCAAATTTGTAAACTATTATGAACTGACACTTGGACTGGCAGTTAGAAGATGCAGCTATCCCAGGCTCATCCTGTACTTCCATAATGCATGGTTACATGTCCTGTCGTCCTCTCAGTGATGGATAATTACATGGAAATTATGCAGACTTCTAAAATAAATCTCCTAAAACTTCCTACTTGATTTCAAATATTTAAAGATTACTCTGGACTTTAGGAAGGACCAAATAAATTTCCTGCATCGGTGCCTGCTATTTTGGAAACTTTGGTCCAAATATAGAGCATCACATTAGTAATGAATTTTGCTCAATTTGCATTAAAGGCATTCAGGTCATAAATACCACCTTTCCAAAGACGGATATAATTTCACCCGGAGGTTTTGTTTACGTCTCCTGCTTGTTTTTTTGGGGTCTCATAAATGAGGAACTGAGCAATGCTTTTTCTGTGGTAGGATCAGTTGTCAAGCTTCTCTCCCACACTGAGTGTCTGATAATCTGGTTGGATTAATTCTGCACTCATTCATTTCACACAGCAAGGGGCAGTTGCCTTTCCCTCCACCAGGTGCCCAATGGGTGGCTGTCTTCAAAACATGCTATCTTTTGCAATTCCTGCACCTTTTCTTGAGTTTGAAGAGCCATTGGCAGGACAGGGGAAAAAGATTGATCCTCTTGGTGTTTATGGACTCTGGCCACATCAGCAAACAATTTGGCAAAAAAAGAGCAGTCCAGAAGATTGAAACATTTGATGCTGTGATCACTACAACTACTGTGTATGCAGTTCAGGTTTTAATTCAAGCTGGATTTAGTCTAGCCCCCTGAATTAAGCATCTAGACTCTTGTGAATCAAAGCAGTCACAAGCAGAAGTCATTGGTGCAAACCCTTCTGTCCCCGTTAAGGTCTGGAGTGCATTTGCTATAAACCAGAGCAGAGATTTTGAAGAGTTTTCCTCTGAAAGGGAGGAAAACTTCACATATCCCAAAGCCACTCTGCATACTGAACCAATGCTCAGAAAGAGGGTATTACTGTGGCTGTCTCTTCATAACTGCACTGCTGTTTCAAACAAAAAATGTTAATGTACCTGTAGCCTTACATGGGGATGGTCCAGGAAATATTACAGGTGTTTGCTGCAATGACACCATGGTCAATGCTGTAATGCACTGACGCTAGTCCTACTAGTGGCAATGGGCCATTCCTACCTGTAGGTACTGCACCTTACAGCAAGTATTCACAAAATTGCCTTTTTAAACAGTAGCCCCCTACATTTCATGGAGGCTAGTATGATAGGAAAATGTATATATTCATTCTGTTTGCAATGCTTCTTGCTACAAGCAACACCGTTCAGCTGGCTTTGCTCTTTACATCTTGCAAATGTGATCACAGAAAAGAAGTGCACATTTTGAGATCTGATATATTGAATTAGTCATTGATTCATTTTACCATGCTGTGAGAAGTACGTGCAGAGTCATTAACAGGTGGTCTCCTGAAGTGTTCTGTACTAAAAGATGATTGGTGCGCATTCAACATTTTGAGGCTTGGCATCATATGCAATTACAGAAATGGTGATGGAAAGTCTCAAAAACAGCAGTGATGTGCAGCCAGAGTTCTGGTCCATAATTAGTCTGAACTATCTAGTTTAGGGGGTTGTATTTTTGAAAACTACATTTTATTAATCTGATAAAAATAAGCATAATGGTAAATATGGAATAGATTAGTAACAGTAGCAGTAAAAAGAACAAAACCAGCCCTGCTATAAGTATGAATGTAATTCCGATAGCACGGCTTCATCAGAAGCTCTCTGGTGCGTCTAACAGATAGAGTTTAAGGTCTAACAGATAGAGTTTAAGTACTTAGGAGGTGTACAGAAAATTGAAGAAAAACAGAGCTGATACTGATCAGCCTCAACTGCAGAGCTGTGCAAATGAAAAAGCTGATCACACATCAGACCTGATCTGGCATCTGCATGAGGTAGAATGGGATAGTAAGCAGTGAAACATGCTCATGAGGTGTTGTGGACAGTGCTGGGACTGCCAAACCTGTCCTGAATTAAAAAAACTCTGCCTCAAAAACACCATCTGCTCTTACAAATCTGAATATTTTAGTGATCAGGGCTTCTAAAAAAACTGCAACAACATCCTTCAAATGCATGCATCATATATTCAGACTATGCTGTCATCAGATAATAAAGCTGTGATTAAAACAGAACAGGAGGTGCTGAAAATCAACAACTACACCTAAAGGAACAAATGTTTGCACAGTAAGTGAGGGCAGCTGTCCTAGATTACCCCAGTGTTCACAGGTGTTTGTGAACCCTACAAATAAACACATTTATATTTTTCCACTGCTGCAGATTGAGAGAGTTTTTATGTGACACAAGCTTAGTAGAATGTCATGGCGACGAATGCCTTGGATGTAAAATCAGATAAATGAAGGTTTGCTCACCTTGTAGCTGTTCAATATGTGTATTCCTCTCTTGATAGTCTAGACTGTCTATTGCAGATCAGGAGTGTGGTCAGATGAAATAGGCCCGATCCTGAGTGAGCCAGGTATCAGTTACAGAGTCTGGAGTAAAGAGTGGAGCATTAGAGAGTTAATCTTGGATAGATATTCCTCTTTCAATTCAAACCATTAAATGATCCAGACTGACCTCCCCTACACAGACAGTCGGCTGGCACATTGTATTCAGTAGGTCATATCACGCATCACTTTAGTTTAGAGCTGGGATTAGGTGAGAGACTTTCCAGATTGCATATGCTAAGTAATGGTTTGGCTTGCAGTAAAAGTGCAAAAAAGCTATTTAGCACCAGCTATTTATGTAAACATTGCTGTTATGATACCGTATTTGCACTCCTCCAAAGTGGATGAAGTTGAATAACTCAAAGGCATTTTTCTGTGAAATTAGATAACCCACACAAAGGGTTAGGGAAGAATAATGATGGCACATTAAATTCACACCTGATCTTATTTGACAATAAATTCCCTGTGTTGCCAGGATCTGAGAGCACAGAGCTCATAAATGGATTGTACGCATAAACTGTGGTGTGGTTGCAGCACACAGGCAGCCAAACAGCCTTGAATGCTCAGCAGAAGCATGAAGGGTTATGCTAGAGAGCAGCAGAGGCTTTGTTGACTAAAGTAAACAATCGTGCTGTTACAGAGCAAAACGAAGGAAGGAAAATATAAAATGGGGGCAGTGTTAAAATAGCAATGTCAGCTGGAAAGCTGTTGTACAGAGCATTGACTGACTTTGTGACAGGAATTTAAAGATCTGGACTCAGAGGTTTAGAGATATTAAGGCATCACTTCACAGAGCCTTGCAATGTCTAATATGTTTACAGCAGTGACCCCTTAAGGTGCTCACATTTTTTAAAAAACAAATGGCCAGACTTTTGTGGTGTTTTCCTTACCCATGCTGTGCTCACAAGTACCAGAGTTCTTTTCTCTCCCTGCTACAGCTGTAGGCATAGTCATCAAGATCAGTGCGACTTGCCCTGCGCATCATGCATGCATGAAGCACCTGGTTCTGTGTTGTGCATGCATGTCAAGGTAGTGGCCTTGGCATGCTGTCTTGCAAGCACTGCTGCAGCATAGGTCTCTGTCTGCAACACCTGTGTGACTTCTGGCCTTTTGCCATGTTCTGTCAGTAACACCTACGTGGTGGCCTGTGAATTCAGGTTAGTTGTTAAGGACATCTTGTACTTGGATTTTTGGTATATCTCTTTGTCTGTACTTGTGGTTTAAAGCCATTTTAATCACTCAGTTGCAAGGTGTGTATGTCTTAGATACAATGATGCTTATTATGAAGGCCAGTATGGTGCTGCTGTGGGTGATTTCCCATTGGAGATTTTGCTTCCTTGCAGTACCACGGTGCTTCAGGTACTTGTTTCATAGGCGTAGGTCTCTCATGGCCTGGAAGTCAAGCACCAGGCTGACTGAGAAGAGATGATGTAGGAAGTGGGTGAATGCACTGCCCCTTACAGTATCTGGGAGGACAGAGCTCATAGACCCAGAGATTCATGGTAATCAGACACTTACCTGCATCTGAAGGAACAAATGTTTCCTACTGTTGAAGAGGGGTAGATGGGCTATAAATGAATTTCTTTGTCAGTACTTTGTCATTGCTTATCACAACTGGGGCCAGAGGGCTTTGCTGAGTTCAGAAAGTAGCTCATGTTTAGATGGGCAAATGAGAGGTGGACTGAGGAAAGCGACCTCAGAAAAATATGCCCTCAAAGCAATGTTCTGCACTCAAGCAGAATTGCAGTACACATGCACCCTTACTCAGGAGAGGAGCTGCTTTGCCCTCTCTGCTCAGTTACTCCCTTTCAATTTTGGGAAGTGCTTCTTGTAAGCTTTATCACTGTTGATGGCCTTGTACTGTAAATGTTTTATGTGGAAAGGCACTGCTGTGCTGGGAGAACAGAGGAGCTTACCAGAGCTGTCATGTCTAGGTGAGTCCAGAACAGAAACCCACAGGCTGGGCTGTGGAGCTGTTGCTGCTCTGTCACTATCTGTTGCTGTGGATGCTCAGCCTTGCTAAACCACAGTACACCCTGGCTTAAGGCGGAGAGAAGTCCATGCACATCACCCATGGATGAAGCACCTGAGCTGTGCTAGCACAGAGAAGTGCCTGCAGACTGTCCACATTCCTGAGGCTGCGCTGCCCACACAAGACACCTCAGGAAGCAAGCATCCTGGGCTCAGCCCTTGCTCTAGACAGAAAATGTTCCCTAAGACACCAACCTCCTCCTCTGGCTGGAGTTTCTCAGATTTTCAGGTCTGCTCTTCTGTAATTTGTTTTCATTTTCTAATGAAATCTATGTGATGAAATGAGACAATGGTCCCATGTGAGACTTGTATAGGCCAACTCGTGCTTGCCATTAATTAGCAGGGTTTCAGTTTTTGATTTTGAACTATTAAAATAGTTAAGTTTGTATGAAGGCTTAATGGCAGAAAGTAACCTGAATCTTACACTCCGTAATGTCAGTAAGAGTCCCACTAGGCAAGGCGTTTCCGGTTAGCTGCTTCCAAGCATTGCTTCTGGTGACCTGCTCATACTATCTAACTCGTCTGCACTGAAAGCCGAGTGCTCATTGCAATGAACAAATGAGGACTGCATGAGTCCGGTACATAGCAGGTGCCAGCTCAGGGAGACTTTTCTCATTACAGTATCTTACATAAACTTTAATTACAGTTCCCCCCAGCCACCTGTTGAAAAATGGTTTACTGTCCCTTGGCTGGAGCTGAAATTCAAGTCACATGTTCGTGCCCTTGCTACCTAAATTTGAATATCTGAAGTCAACAGTGTGATTAAGAGTAGCGCTGGACCCTTGCCTAAATGAACATGGAAAGTCATGAAGATGATCCAAATCAGAGTAGGGCAAAAGGTGGGTGGATCTCACGCTGAGCAGTGACGATACATGTGCTGAGTCAGGAGTGCAGATGTGGGAGCTTAACTAGCACTTAACACCTTTTCCTGCTCAAAACCCTCCCTTACCCCATCCCTGCAGGTAAATCCATACCTGGGAATGTTGTGTGTTTTAAAACACTTCAATAGACTTTTCCAGTTTTCCTGTTTTGCAGCAGGTCAGAGAGAGTATCTATGCAATGTCAACATGCCACACAGAACTGGACTAGTATAGCACATATTTAACACATAATTGCTTTCTCCAAACCAGCAAATTTTTTAGTTAGCTTACCCTTGAATGAAGATGATTTTCCCTGGCTTGCCTGTGGCTCCTTTGAGTTCCACAACGGTTAACAGGCTGGTGCCTTAGGAGATCAGCTGTCTTATCTCATGCCAGTTGCATTATCTTTTATATGTGTAATTGCCTTCCCATTTTAAAAAATATTCCTAAATTCTTGGCTTAGATGTAATAAAAACATTACTTCAGAAGTCAGGGTGTTCTGAGGACATTAGTCTACCACATAGACATGACTTCTTAAAAAAAAAAAATTTTGACCAGGGTTTTCCTCCATTTTTCTTTCCCCTCCTTTAGAGCACAAGCCAACCCAGGCCTTACTGGGGACAGAAACAAAACCGTAGATGACTAAATTGTGGAAAGACACAGGAAAGGGAGGGGAGTATCTTCCCTCTGAGTTCCTTGGTACTGAATGGCTGTCACTGCAACAGCTCACAGTGCAATAATGAATAAGTGTAACAATCCAGAAAAAGAGAATCGGAGTATTCAAGGAGGAAAGGACCAGAATGAAATGTAAAACTATGCTGAAAGTTAATGCAATTATATTGAACAAAGGGAAAACCTTGCCCTGAACGTTACACTTGGGTCTGTTTGAAATGGAGGAGGGTTGGAAACAGGCAAAAAAAATAATAACAGCTGGAGAGATGTCTGTAAGTAGAGGTTGAATATACCCTGTTCTGAGTTAGGCAAGAAGTGGAGAGAAGTGACAGGACAGCCCTCAGTGAGGTAAAGCATTATAAAATATTTCAGGGTTTCTGCTCAGTCCTGCTCATCTTGTGAGACCAGGAGGGGACACTCAGTGAAGCTAAAAGGAAATCTTTTTTACCCAGCAGATAATGAACCCTTGGCACTCACTGCCACAAGATGACATTGCTCTCACCCATGTAAAAGGAAGGTTGAAAACTTTCCTGACTATGGAGCATCAAATCAGTGAAACAGGGGATTCTCTTAGTTAGTCATTCAGATTTAGATGAATTGCACACCTTACATCCAAAGACTGGATGGATTAAAAGATGTATGTTACGATAGTTTCTTACACTGGCAATGTAATACTGGTGGTGCAATGGTCTCAATTTCATTACCATATATGCCCCCTCTAAGAAGGTTCTACAGCTTTTTCTTTCTGTACAGATTTATCTATGTCAATATAGGTAAAATCTTTGCTGAAAGGGCAGAAATGATTGAAACCCTATCAGAAATTAGCAGGATAGCACTTCTTCCCCAACCAATAGAAGAATAGTGGTGGTGTTCGCATGTTATTTTGAAGCAAGTGCTGAAAGGAGATAAGGTGTGTACTATGTCACCTTTAGTGTGGCTACAATGCTTGTTTTATTTAGGAGCTGCTGGAATTGTGTTGCATTACTTCAAAGTGGCCATCCATATGTTCTAATGTACACATTCATAGAAACAGGGTGGTGTGCATAGATAAAGGCTTAAGCAGGTTTCAAAGTGCTATTATCTCAGTTTGTCAGCATCCGGATGGATCTTTCTTGATTTTCTGTCTCTGTATTTCTCTTGCCTTTCTAAAAACTTTGTAACTATGCACATACACACACTC
The DNA here is from genome assembly GCA_013397275.1 of Burhinus bistriatus. Lineage (NCBI taxonomy): Eukaryota > Metazoa > Chordata > Aves > Charadriiformes > Burhinidae > Burhinus > Burhinus bistriatus. The sequence continues at coordinate 72,451 of VYXH01004773.1, forward strand.
ATGCACACAAATATATATGTATACAACAAACATGCATGCATACAGCAAACCCAAATTTATATACGTGTGTGGAGGGGTCAGTATGTATGTATTCAATATTTTTTCTTTGGGGTTAAAGAGAGAAATCTGTTTTCTGTTAAAATTTCCCTTGAGTTTCAGACAGTCTCTTCTGATCATTCTTATAAATGGCCTTTATTTACACATATGGCTTTCCGGATCTCCTTCTCTGCCGCCGTGATTTTCTCTGTTGTAAAGAAAAAAGTGTTGAACACAATTCATAGTGGAGTGGACCCAGAAGCACACAGCTCCAAGATAAAAGCTGCTTCTGGTCAGCATGCAGACATGAAAACACACCTATGTTGACAGTCTTGAACATTTGTAGCTTTCCATGCTGGCCAGAACCGTTTGCTACTACTGGTGGAGTAAAGTCTAATCTGCAAAGCTATATGCTGGCTGGTGTTGCACTGGCATGAATTCATGGTCAGAGCTTCTTAGGACATATCACAGGGTGGCTGTGATGTGAGCCTCACTAACCTGAAGAAATTTGTCTTCACTGTTATCGCTACAAGCTGTCATGCAGGCAACCAAGTTTAGAGACAACAGTGTTCCCAGCAAGCTGTATGCTCGGGGGAATACTTGAAAATCTCCTGTTGCATCTTTCCTGCTAGTGCAGCTGTACCTCTCCTAGCTGCTGGGGAGTCTGGGTGTAAAAGAACATACCTTGCCTTACCTCCAGCACACACACACAAAAAAAGGAAACAAAGAGGTGGAAGTGGTCTCTGATAAATGTTGCAAAAGGGTCTGTGGCAGAGTTGGAAATAAAACACATTGTCTGCATCCTTTATCTGCATTGAAGTAGTGCAGCTCCCACAGGAGCACCAACCACAGCATTTAGGTCATTCAGTCCTCAGGAGGCTGCATCATCCATACAAAAACTACAGCCTGTAAATATTTAACAGAGTTAACTTGCAAGACTCTCACAGCTTCCCACATATGCTCTGGGGCTATCTGTAAAACATTCAAAATGGGAAGGATACAATCCAGGAAATACACTTGTGGGGCAAAGCAGTGTTAGTTTAACCCAAAGTCTGAACTTGAACAGATAAAATTTTATCTGTTAGTTACAGATACAAGGCCTTAAAAACTTTCAGATTAACTTTCCTCCGTTACTGAAATATAAAGATTTGGTTTTCCAAGACTCCCAATGCCTTTGCCAGGCAATAGATATATGTTTCAATGAAAAAGCCTGAAACTGTTTTCCCCCAGTGGATCCCAGGAAAGGAGGAGTTAGCAGTAGAGATGATCAAAATATGTGATGAATGCAGAGCTCTTCTCTGAGGGCGCAGGGAGGAGAGGGATTTTTCAAATTATTTCTTTGCACACATGTTAGTGTGTATAAATCCCATCTGATGGAATGGTCTGAGTCTTTTTGAATGGCTTTGCTGGTAGCATTTGGCAGGGTAAGTTCAGATCTGCCTTTAAAGTTTTATTTGTGCAGCTGCTGAGCACTGAAGTCAATGGAAGTCCTTGCTGGTCTGAAATGGGACTACTCTGTGTTGTATGAGGAAGTCAGTAAGCAGCCCTTGGACAGAAAGCACATTTCTCCAGGACTGGCATGATCAGTTTGAGGGGCCCACTGTGAACATTTTGCAGTGTACTTCCTCAAAATATTTCTTTAGGATATTCCTCTTCTCTCCATTGTATAAGAAGAAAGACCCTTTTTGTATTTATAGACACATTAAACCTTCTGCCTTCTGCCAAGCTATTCCCTTGAGGAATGCCTTACAATGCTTTGTATTGTGTCTTGTCCTTGTGACATGGTTTTCTTGCCAACCCGTCCCTGCTGAATGACATACTGCCTTTGCTGACCAGCCTCTACTTTCTCTAAATGAAGAAGAAATGGATATAAGCAGTATGTATTTGTAACCACAACTTGCCACCCAGAAATCTGTGCAGATACTCTGTGGACTACGTCTCTCCTCCTTCAACTTGCAGCACCTACCGCAACTGCTGAGTGACTTGGCAGGCAACACGCATCTCTGTGAAGTGTTGCATTTGCTGGGCAAAATCAGATATCAGCAGCACTGACTAGACACCTTGAGTTATAAAGTGATGCAGACCTTGGTTTGATAAGTGTCTTAAGGGTAATAGGCAGGGAGGAGAACTGGAAACAACTTGCAAGCCCAGTGCTTGTGGGACCTGAGGCATCCTTGCTGGATGCTTTGACATTGTGTGGAAGTGGAAGTGGAAGTGGAAGACGTTAACTCCCTGGGGGCTGGCCAAACCAGATCAAATGCATTAGGGTGTGAGAATGCGTGAGAGGCAGGAAGAGTGCTTTTTTTCCTCTCTGAAAAACACTGGTGACTCTGGATACACAAAACAGGCAAAAATGGGTTTCCTAATTCAGAGATGGCACTTTCTGGAAGTTGTCCCAGGACCAAATCAAGCTGAGCTCTCGTGGTGTTACAGCCACATGTTACTGGTTGGAAAAGGTGCAAACAGGATGTACTTGCTGGTCATTGGCCACAGCTTGTAGCTTACCTGCCTTCTTGTACTTACATGTGATTCAATCTACTTGCAAAGGACCAATCTGCCTAATTTGCTGAATAAATCCTGTTTCAAAGGAACACCTTTGAGTAATGTTTTCTACAGAAACAGGACTGGCCTCCATCTGTTTCCTAATGTTGCTGGTGGTGGGATCTGAGCTAGATTCATGCCTGATATTTCAGAAGACTTCATGCAGTGTGCAACTCATGCACAAAGGAATGCCAGATTGGTGAGCTGATAATCAATACAGTTTCCCCAGGTGGCTGAAAAGGCATATAAGTGAAACCCTTACATACACTGCTTAGCTTGCTTCTCTTTATCCCTGGAACAGAATTTTTCTGATCCTTCCCCCATTGTTCTGGCAGCATCACTTTTGCTTTATTGCTGGGAAGTCAGAGTGAAAATATCACTGTTTAGATCTTTACTCCACAGAATAACTTGTCTGATTCAATGAAATGGTTCCCATTACTCTCTGTTGACTTTGAATCAAATCCTCATTTTCCCACCATTGAGAATAGGAGGTGAAAGACACCTTGACCTCAGTTGTTGATAGGTATTGTAATCGTCTGGTCCCTGGAGCTGGACCTGCTGTAAGCCCTGGGCTGAGAGATCCCAGTGAACTGCAGAGGTCTGGTGGCAGGGGAGCTGAATAGGAAATACCATGAGAAACCTCCCTGCTGTGACTGCAACAGGGATGAGGTCAGTCCTTCTTCATATGGAAACATATGCAACAGGAGATGCTTTCTATAGACAGTTCTCCAGTGGCCCTTAAATCTCCTGCTAAGAAACCTGCCTTTGCCAATATTTAAGAATTTATTATTATATTATACTTGTTTCTCCCAGAAGAAGCAGGGGAAACATTAAGGAGGGATTGTCCTGCTGGCTGACAGTTATTAATTTCTTACGAGTGTTTGAAAGTCCAGATCATGTGTTTATATTCTCAGGCTGTATTATTCTTCCCTGTTTTTTGAGGCCTCCACATCTTTTCTCTTAACCTAAGCCATTATTAGTCATAGAAAAATTAGCATGACACAGCAGCTTTGTAGCTCATTGCATATATAAGGCAGGCACCAAAACATTTTGCCCATGGACCAGCAAAGCTGATTTTTTTCTCTGAAGAATGAGATATTGCAGCTACAGATGTTCTGTGTCTCTGCTAGGGGTGACTCATGCAGCAGCCTGGATAGCTCGTCCCAAGAGTGCTGTTCTCCCTATAACTTCAGTGAAAGAAATTAAAATGCATTATAATAAAAGCAGTATCTGATAAATCAGCTGCAGTTAGGCATAGCTGCAGGGTTTAGCCAAGCAGATAGGCTGGCCTCAAAGAGCTATGACTATGAGGAAAATTATAACTCTGGGAGGATAAATTCTATGCACAAAATCCTGGTGTAACAAAAAAGCCCTTCTATCACACATGCTGTACAGCCTTTGGGAGAACAAGGACGTAGTTTGCTTTGTCTCTCGAGTGGCTTGAATTGAAGCAGTATACCGACCTCCCAGCCACTGCCCAGCAGCCCATTGCTGAGGGCAGGGGCAGGCTGTGCAGGCACTGTACAATTTATGTGCTCTGTCAGTACCTGCCAGCAGGAACGATGATAAAAAAACTAGGTTCAGAGCATATGCATTACTCTGTGCTCTTTTCTGACACACTTAGGGTCAGGAGAGAAAGTCACACTGAAGCGTTCTGGTTGCTGCCCTTTCTTGTGGGTGTTGATGGGAGCGCAGAAGTGTAGCTGGAAGGCAAAACTCTGCACAACCAAGCTACAAAGCAACAAAGGCAAAGCAACAGGCAACAACCAAGAAGTGTCTGTCAGATGCAAACATCAGGGTCTGACTGGGGGCCTGGGAGCAGTTTTGAATCACTCTGGTCCTCCTCATGCTCTGATCAGAGAGCAGGCTAGCCAGTTTTCCCTCCCCCTGGCACTAGCTATGAAATCAAGCCTCCCGCACAAGGTGAAAATACCACCAGCATTTCACAGGAATGCTTTTGGCATGCAACAGATGATGGCTGAGTCCCACAGGTTTCCTAGGCATGTCCTTCACAAGCAAGCTGTGGCATGGTGGGAGATAAGGGATGCATGGTGCTGGAGGCTGCTGCATCCTGTTTGTGTCCTGTTTGGGAGAAATGTTACCCACATTGCTAAGACAGATCGTCCAGTCTGCAGCACTGCCAGGAGGAGGCACTGAATGCTCTTCTCGTAAACCTGGAGTGATGACAGATATTTTTCACCCAGTAAGCCTGTGCATGTAATCTGAACCAAAATCTGCTTGTACTTAGCGCCCTTTAAATAGAAATTATATCTAGCTCATTACAGTCATTGTGGCTAATAATCACTGACAGATGACTGAATAAAGCCAGGAAACAGCAACACAGCAGAGGAGTGGGTGGTGCATGTGCTGCCTTCAGTGACCAAGTTCTGTGTGTCACTTCAGTGGGGGGGGCTGAGCCTATACTGTGGCTATAAATTGCACACCTCTGCTTGTGTTTTGAAGTATGTCCATATGGGATTGAAGAGATACTGAAAGCTACCCTAGATTCTCCAGTCTGTTGCTGGCATTGCTCCCAGAATGCAGCATGCTGAATCTTTGAATTTACCATTGCAGGGATCTTGGAGGAATTGTTTATCGAAGAAGGAAAAGTCTTTCTTTCCTAATAAAATAAAAAATACATGTAATATTTCTTACAACTAGAACTGAGTGTAATAATGAAGAGACAAAACTGAAATCACAGAAGATATTTTTGACGTGTTGATGTGTGTAGCCTTAGTCATCTGCCTTCAGTTTTTTTACACTAAGCTTTGAGAGCCAAAGATATAATGGAAAATGTAGGAAATTGAAATATTGAAATTAAAAAAATAAATTGGATTCAGCTGTGCAGGTAATCTCCCACACTTTTTTTTTTTT